>JASDQU010100001.1:484553-512011 GCA_032191745.1 Picea mariana
TACCATTTTCATAATTAAATATGGGTTAAACCTTATTATTTTTCAAATCATTTATTTTAGTATTAAAAGGGAATTTGTGATTAAATATTAGAAAATTGACATGTTTTCATATATCTCAAAAATGTGTGAGCTTTATCATGTGTAGGAATATGTGAAGGATTAATTCAAAAGACTTATCGAATACTTCCTCCACCATTTCAAGATTTGAGGAGATAATTCAATACTAAACCAAGGAGAAGATCATGGAGATTTAGTTGTCATATCTTATCCAACATATATGATATATGTGTGAGGATTTAAAGGGATTGTATTTTCTAATAAAAGGAAATGGGTTGAGAGAAAAGTGGATCTGTAATTATGAGATGTTTATCTCCTTTTCAAAGATCTCATGTATAAAAGAGAGTGCCTTCTCTTCATGAGGAGGAGGAGAATCAATATTATGTAGAGAGGATGAGAATCATTATTATGTAGATTGAAAAGAGGATTCATTATTATGTAGATTAAGGGAATTGTTATGAGATAGGTTCTTGAGGAGAATTGTTATGATGTAGATTGGATTCATGAAGAGACTCCTTTTGTAAACCTACCTGTTGAAGATTAATGCAAGTTTGGATTCAGTGATTTTGTCTCTCTTAGAAGTTATCATCTATTGATCTAAAGCTTCCATGTTGGCATTGGCAAGGGCCACTGATCCAACTTGGTAAGCTTATTGTAAATTGTTAGTGTAGATTTTCATTTCATGTACTTGTTATTTTGATTTCATGTTATTTTGTTTGATTTCACTATTCGAATGTGTTGCGAAGTGTGGTAATACAGAAACAATGGGATCTCCATATTTCACCATACATGAGCTTTAATGGAGCATCCAACTTATTAGTTTAGTTGTTCCAGGAGATAGAATCAAAGTTCATATTTTATTTTCATGCACCATCAATGAACATGTCCATCACCTGAGCAAGAGATTCTGTTTGTTTATGAGTGTTTCTTTCCATCTTTCAAATTGTGTGAAGATTGTTATTTTTAAAAGTGTGTTGGTTTCTAAATGGTTTTCTTATCTATACTAAACAAACATAGGAACCTATCTGTTATCAGCACATATAGTGCATCAACTCTATTGATTATGAATCCCGGTTGATAATTTATGTTTGGTAATACATTATGCAAACAATTGCACCAATAATTATGTCTCTTTTATACACCGTAGGGATATATATATCAAGTTACTTTTTAGTCCATGCATTTTCAGTTTTGATATATTGAAAATACAAAAAAAATAGGCATTTTTCATTGCTTGGCATTTTTGTCTTTGAATCTCTATCATTACCTTAGTGCATATAGTGAAAGATTGCATTTTTACTTCTGAATTGCAAAGTTGAATTTGAAAATTGCATTGTTTTTATAAGTATATCATTCATTGAAATGTTAAAGTTAGACTTTGCATTATTTTCATATTTACTTTTCTTGCAGATTCGTAACATCACAAGTTTCACCTCCATACCTTTTTGAGTAATCACAGCCATTAAAATTTATGCTTTAATTTAAAATTAATTAGTGACAATTTTATTTTCTAGGGTGCACAAACTAGTCTAGGATTTAGTGCCTTGGAATAGGATTTTGTGAGTAAACTTCTCCAAGGAAATTAAATCAACATATGTGTCTGAGAAAGGGAGTTGAGAATTCCATTGTATAATTGGTAAGATTGGGAGGCTCTAATCACACCAGAGTTAATCACGAGGTCGTGCGAAGTTGGTTGGAGGGATATCCACCTGATACTCGCCTAGTGTCAGAGATATTTACATGGATTTATTCATATCTGGGGATATTTCTAGTGCCCATACCTCTGTGAGAGGCGGTGCTTTCAAGGTTTTGGGCTTGGATACCCTTCCCATATGCTGATCCAGACTTACCACTGCTCGCATGT
This sequence comes from Picea mariana, assembly GCA_032191745.1. Classification (NCBI taxonomy): domain Eukaryota; kingdom Viridiplantae; phylum Streptophyta; class Pinopsida; order Pinales; family Pinaceae; genus Picea; species Picea mariana. The sequence continues at coordinate 486,475 of JASDQU010100001.1, forward strand.
GCATCGATTATACAATGGTTTATTAGTTTCTTGACTTAGGTATCTCATAGGTTACTTGCAGGGGTTATTGTGCAACCACCCTGGGTCAAATAGGGTTCAAACAACACACAACCTTTATGGAGGATTACCTCTCCTGAGGGGTCTGATCGACTTGTTGTTAAGCCCACGAGGGCCCCTATAACTGATTATGTTACCTCCGATCTTTAGTGGGGAGTCTTAGGCCCCTCTTGGGAGAGACATACTTTCTTTAGGGAGGGAGGCCACTCATCCACTTTAGCCCATTTGCATGCATATTGGTCGTTTGACTTTTGATATGCTCTTTGAATACTAGTTGGACTTAAGAGTTTATACTGAGTTCTCTTTATCATGGATAACAGAGTCCCTTTGTCTCCCTCATTTACCACTACCTACCCCATGATGCCTACATCTTTGTTTGATATGAGTCACGTCCCTCAAACTGCTTTCACGACGGGAGGTTGGAACTTCTCCTCTTACGGATCCAATCCTAGTTATGCTCTTTCAGGGGCTAATACTCAGATGGGTGATTATTCTACTTATTACACCCCATCCATGCATCCTCCATCGGCCATGCTATTTCCTTCGAGTACTTTTCCAATGAGTAATCCTCATGTATCCACGGGTATTTCATATGAGGAGAACTAGTTTTATGGATCGAGTTTTCCCTTTTATGGAACCCCTTCACAAGGGGGAAATATATATCCTCACTCGAATAGTCCTTATCATATTCTTGTCTCTTCATAGAATTTAGTGATGATGCCCATATACACCTCCTTGAATCAGTTAGGCAGAGGGTACTATCTTCCTGGATAGGGACAAGGGGTAAACCAAGATCTTTCCTGGCCTGCAATTCTCTCAAGTCAATTTTTCCCTAGACCTTGGCATAAAATGCCACAACCTACTGCTAGCCCAGTCATTGTCAGTCATACTGGAGCTCCATCACAAACCTCTGTCAGTCATGTTGGATATGGGTTAACCACTCCTACTAGTCATGTTGAAAGCCTATACCCAGCCTCTGCCAATCATGTTGGGGCACCATTCTTATCAATACCACATCTACAACCCCTGTAAATCATGTAGGAGATGACTCTCTCACCTCTTCCAGTCTTGATAAGAGTATGTCCCCAACCTTTGTGAACGATGATGGGGGCATTGAGAAGCCTCAATGCCTCAGATGTAAGCCTAAATTCCTTTGCAGGACTTGCAAAGGAGGTCACTTTACTCGTTTGTGTCTGACTATGATCGTGATACCATAAGCTTGGGGGTCATCCAAGGAACCTTCAGATTCTGAAGCATCTATGGTTTCCCCACACCTTGGTCCTCCTTTGATTGACATAGTGGTAAAACCACTGCAATCCTCTCCCGACCTCACCCTCGTTGTCAAGGGTGACGTGTTCCCTATCCCTGTTACCATGCATCCTCTTCAACCTAGAATTGAAGAAGTGGTCATGCTAGTGCAATATCTGGTCAATCCTACTCTCCTTGTGGAGAGTGATTCATCCCTCGATCATGTCATCAACATTCCTGATCCTACACCTTTTGAATGAGAGAGAGTTTTCCTTCCACCAAGTCCTCTCCCTCCTAGTTTTGAGGAGATCACTTTTGACTGGGATAGTCATATGGGGTATCTAATGCCCCCACCTATGTATTTTCCATTAAGAGAGATTATCTGATCTATCATGGAGACTGTATACTCAGTCAATGCTTTATCCTCCTCAACTTGGAGAGCTTTAGGTTTTCCCAAGATTTTGTCGGCTATTCGTAAGATACTAAAATTCTGCAGAAGGTTGGTACATGATCCTTGGCCTCCCCCTTTACATGTTGCTTAGAACAACATCCACGAGTCTTAGTTAAGCTCTTTTCCGATTTGTCAAAAATAAAAAATATTGTCAACTGATTTGTCCCTTTCACACTCGTTAAATTGGATTTGAAAGGTCGTGGGTCTTAGTTAAGCTCTTTTCCGAATCGTTACCAAAAAGTGAAAAGATCACCGAGTGAACTTGTCTTTTTTCACACTCGTAAATTGGTTTTGAAAAGACATCTATTTGGCACAAGTTTATCCCTTTTTCACACGAAATATACTAAAAGATATAAAAAATGACATTTTTTGGCATTAAGTGGTGATTGCATTGCATACCCCTTCTTGCAGTATTGAACCTATATCCACTTCTCAGTTTACGTTATAAACCGTTTGCCTCAACATTTTTTCATCCTCAACCAAGCAGAGCCTTGTTTATATCCTTTACAATTTGACACCCTATACCTAGGAGGGAACATTCCCTTGAGTGTCCATTTGCCTCATGCGCTTCCCTGCATTCATCATAGGTATGTTCCATTGTTGGAACTTGTTTTGCTTACTTGCGACACTCGTTGCCTCCTCTGTATCATAGAATTCCTTTTTTATGAAAAAACAAAAAAAAAGACTGGTGGGAAGGGAGTATTATCTTGTATCGGCAACAATCGTGTTGCCTTTGAACAAAGAACAAAGTTATTTGAGTCCATTCATCACAATTTTGGGTTTATCATGGCCTTAGGAAGCTGAGCTCGTTACAAAGTCTTCTCTACCGACTAGTTATTCTTCCAGTCCCTACAGAGAACTTCATCGATGCCTCCTGTATCTCATGATTTTATCTTTGGGTATATGCTGCCAGAGTCCTCCATATGTCTCATGCTCTTATTTAAAGGAAGTCTATCAACCTATGTCAGCCACTCCTTATAACTCTTGACTTTTCATGTCAACCATACCCTCAGTTTGTCTCAGAATCACATGATAATTTAGTCCTATCATGCACCCTGGCCCTACTTTCATCACTGGTAGGTAACCTTGAACCCAACAATCAACATTTTGTCATTGGTCATTGACTAGGTGGTTTCCCTTGTGTTCGATAGCAAGACATCTATTCACACATTGGGATTCGTGTAGTGTCTTCGATATCATTAAACTTATTGGTGGTTTCCTCGCCTCTTTCAGAAGTTTTCATCATTGGATGTTATTCAGAGGGTATTTTTCGTGTATCGCTTGCACTTGGCACACACTAAAGATGCATAGGGTCGTTGGTTTGTGAACTTGTCCTTCATTCGATCTCCACCAAATCATGAATCTCCTTCTTTGTACTTCATGCTGACTGATGAGAGATGCCTTAATGCTCTGCTTTCAACGGGTCTCTTTCCATCGACATCAACCCATTTATTCTGGAAACGAGGCCTAGAGTCCAGGGGTGATTTTAAGTATGGAAATTTATATTAAAATGTAGAAAGCTTGGCGAATCTTACTAATCCTTCATATGTCAACTATAAATGTTTGGCGATATTTTTGTAAAAATATTCAAATTTGTAATTATTTTATACATTTTTTATAAAATTCTCATGATTTTTAAGGTAAAATAATTTTATCCTATAGAATTTGGGCGAAAATTTTTTAAAATAGCGAATCTCGCTTTTGGAAAAACCATGGAAAATTATCCCATGAGCGAAATTTAACCCCTAAAATCATCCTTGCTAGAGTCTTATGAGTACCTTGAGACTTGCAGTCATTAGTGGAAAGCTCTCAATGACCGGTAATCAAATGATGTCTCATTGTGTTTGACCTCAACTCCTTTATTCACATGATGTAGACTTGCACCTTTGGCGGATTGTGTAGAAGACTTGAAGACATCACTATGTGGCCAAAGCCTTCCTGAGATGTTTCTTCCTTTTCATTGGACCACTACCTATATGATTTCAGTGGTCATGGGAGATCAGATTGTACTCCATGATATACATATATATTCATATTTTTTTTGAGACTGGTTCTACTAGCCCTTGTTCGTGACTATGACAACTATTGGCATGTAACCTCATTTTTATTTTCCTATTCATGGCCATGGACACTTATTTGGTATATTTTTCACATGGATATGCAGTGTATTTTTGGCAGCAATGTATGAAAAGTCAGTGCAGAATGTAATGAGCAATTGATTTCATTTAGTTGGTTCTCTACCACTCCACTTATGGGTTATTTATAATGTATTTCGGCCATAAAAAATACTCCTCTGACCTCACACATTAGGGGGCATCTGTTAGAGAAATATTTTCCTCACCCTATGCAATCTTGTAGAGAGGGACTTACTCTATTTTCTATGCAGACTCACTTTCCCTGATTGATAAATCCAAAGACAAAAATATAAAATTTTCCACTTGTATGCATCTTGCACCTTATAAAGCAAGCATATACACAAGATGCTCCACTACAACTAGTGAACGGGATTTGTGCCAGAAAATCAAAATTAAATTTCAGGTTTACATGTCACAACAAGAGATCTCTGATCCTTGGCCTTCCATATACTGGAAACGTTCCAACTTGGACCTTCACTTGCATTTTTAAGGCTATAAAGAAGCCAATTTCGAGCTATGGAAAAGGAGAGAGAATTCAACTTGGAGAACAAAGTTACTCTAGAGAAATTATTACTTCATATTGAGTCTTCATCCCTTTTTCCTTTAAGTTTGAACACAATGTTCAACCCCCAAGCTCTTCCCTTATTGATGGAGAACCTCATTTTCTCCCTTCTATAAGATTTCCTTTGGTGGAGGCCCAGCTGGAAGGAACTTGGTGTCTCGGTTCTGGACCATGCCGACATGAAAGTCTGTAATGTTTTCACTTCTGCTGATCATTTATTAATAGAAATACTCCTTTCCCGTCCAATTGATATCGTGAAAATATATGAGTTATTATCCATGGGCATGTTTGTTTTGTATATTAATGGATTATGCTATCTAATGTGCTAACCTTTTATATTATCACTATATGCTTGCTCTGCTTGTTTGTTGAGAACTTGTTGCAGGTATAAAGCTTTGGGTCAAAGTGCTCAACAGTGGATATCGTCAAACGTTTGGACGAGGTAGGCCTCTTTCTTATCTCTCTTGCACATTATATTTTATAGCATATGCTGGAATTGAGTTGATTTCTGCAGTCGTACATGTCTGTTGTGGTTCACCCTAGCCATAGAGAGATTTTTCTTGTAACATCAGTCCAGCTCCCAAGCTAACGAGATACACAAAACAAGTATGGCTATGGATACCAGTTCAGGTAAAGTCATGAAGGTACAGAGGATAGCTCAAATGAGTGTGTCCATAATGTTGGAATAATGGTTGAATGATGGAAGAGATGATGGAAAATGAACTAAGTCCAAACAATATGTATGCATGTCCCCAAATTGACACTTGCCATGTTGGGAGATACTTTGGCCCACTTGTCCCCATCTTTATATCTTAGGATAAAATAATTATGCATACTTTATACTTTAATAAATATTAATATAATATTCCTTTTTGGCTTAAGCTCCCTAGCTTAGCCCCTTTTCCTTAAGTTTTAGCCCCACCCTTTCCCAACTAGTGGAGTTTAGTCGCCCATACTCTTTTATCATGGTCAGTCTGTGTGTAGCGATGTATTTTATATCAATCATGTGACATCTACAAAAAAAAAGGTGCACTGGCTTTTAACATCTAGGCTCTCAGGCCTAATCATCACAAAATGGCTCACCAGCCTATAAAACATAGCATATACACAAAGGCTCGTTGGCCTCAATATCACGCGCACTTAAGATGTTGCGCGTGGTATCCTGGAATGTGCACACTTCATCATTTTATTGCGCAGTACATGCACACACTATGCCATGAAAGGTGCATACAAAAATGACATAAAAAAACTCACCTGCTTAAGTACATTTTCATTTACATTAAAATTGGTTTTGGCCTAGGGATATTACAATCCCCTCCCCTTATTTATGCACTGTCCTCAATGCATTATGTACACATATTCAACAAAATTTCCAAAATCCTCAAAAAGATGCGGGTATTCTGCTCGCATTGCACCCTCATGCTCCCAAGTAGCGTCCTTAGGACCGTACTAGGTACATTGGACCTTTACAAGCCCTATGGATTGATTCCATAGCTGTTTGATTTTCCCGTCCAAAATGCGTGCCAGATGCACTTGAAAAGCGCCTTCTTTCTACACCTGAATCAAATTCCAATCAATAACATGATTAGCATCATGTATATATTTCTTGAGCAATGATACATGGAATATATTATGAACATGCATAGATTCAGGCAATGCAATCATATAATCTACTGGACCAATCCTCTCTAGGATTTCAAATGGCCCGCAATAGCGAGCTGCCATCTTTGAACAATTTCCCAACTTCAGGGAACTTCTATTGGCTTTCACTTTAAAAAATACATGGTCTCCCACTTTACATTCCTTGTGAGTTATGCCCTTATCAACATAGATTTTCTGTCTATCCTGTGAAGCCTTTAAATTTTGTTTTATTTTTATCATTTGCTCCTCCATTTCCCTGAGTAAATTCGGCCCAACCACTGCTCTATCTGTTGGGTTGTCTCGGCTTACCAGTGTGTTGCACTTTCTGGCATAAAGTGCCTCAAACAGGCTCATCTTAAGAGATGTTTGGTACCCATTATTATAAGAAAACTCTACTAAGTGTAGGTATTTTTCCCATTTTGATGGTTTATCCATGACATACATCCTCAACATATCCTCAATCACTTGATTCACCCTCTATGTTTTTCCATCTGATTCTGGATGATAAGCTATACTAAAATTCAAATTTGTTCCAAATCCATTAAATAATCCCTTCCAAAGTTTTGAGGTAAATTTTGGATCTCTGTCAGACACAATTGTCTTGGGTATGCCATGTAATATAGCAATTTCCCTCATATAAACATCAACAATGTTCGCTGCCTTGTGAGTGAGCTTAACTGGAATAAAATGGGCATCTTTAGTAAGATTATCCACCACTACCATGATAGAATCATGTTGCTTGTTTGTTTTGGGCAGTTTGGTGATGAAATCCATTGTTACAACTTCCAATTTCCACTTAGGAATGGGTAATGGATGTAGCAAACTAGTTGGGTGTCTATGATCAACCTTTACCTTTTGACATTCCAAACATTTGGCAATAAAATCAACTTCTTCTTTCTTCATCCCTGGCCAATAATATTTGCACTTGACAACTGCAATAGTTTTCTGATAACCTTGGTGCCCAACATACGATACATTATGCATTTATCTCAATATCATATTTTTCAATTCCTGATAATTTGGTACATAAATTCTTCCCCTGTACATGAGAATTTCATCATTATCTAGCTTGTATTCTTCAATTTTCTGCTGCAAATTACCTTGTTGTAATTTTGCCACTAATTCCTTGTATTGCAAATCTGATTTGGCAGCCTCTACAATTTTGTATTTCAAATATGATTGGTACATGATAATGGTTGTAGCATGCAATTCATGCACTCTTTTTCTGAGTGCATCAGCCACTTTGTTCTCTTTCCCCTTGATATGCTTTATATCAAAGTCATATTCACTCATAAATTCTAACCATCTACTTTGCCTGACATTTAGAGTTGGACAATCAAATAAATATTTCAGACCATTATGGTCTATCCTTAGCTCAAACCTTTTCCCCATGAGGTAGTGTCTCCATTTCCTCAAGGCATGGACTATGGCTGGAAACTCCAAATCATGAGTGGCATAGTGTCTTTCATGCTCCTTCAACTTTCTTGATTCATAACATATAACAAACCCATTTTGATTGTGGAATCCACCAAGTCCTTTACATGCATCTGTGCATACAATGAAGTCTTCATTTGGGTATTCAATACTTAGTATTGGAGAACTCATTAATAATTGTTTCAAGTGTTGGAAGCTATTTTCACAATCCAATGTCCACTGAAACTTCACACCCTTTATTTGCAAGGAAGTGATTGGGTGTGAAATATTTGAGAATCCTTCAATAAATCTCCTATAGTAGCCTGCAAGGCCCATGAATGATTTGAACTCTATCACATTCTTTGGCACTGACCATTCTCTAATGTCTTCTATCTTCTCATGATCCACTACTATCCCATCCTTTGAAATGCTATGCCCCAAATAATGAATTTGCTTCTGATAAAATGAGCCCTTGCTCAATTTGGCATACAACTGATGCTCCCTTAATACTTGCAACACCATCCTCAAATCATGCTCATGCTCTTCTTCTGACTTGGAATATATAAGAATGTCATCCAAAAATAAAATGACAAACTTGTCTAAATATTCTCGGTAAACACCATTCATTAAGAACATAAAAACAACTTGTGCATTTGACAACCCAAATGGCACCACTGTGAACTCATAATGACCATACATTGTCCTGAAGGCAGTCTTGTTGATATATTTCTCTTTAATCTTTACCTGATGGTATCCTGACCTGAGATCTATCTTTGAAAATATATTTTCATCCTTCAATTGATCAAAGAGATCATCAATCCTTGGCAAAGGATATTTATTCTTCACAGTCACTTTATTCAACTATCTGAAATCAATGCACAATCTTAATGTCCCATATTTCTTCTTCATGAAAAAGACTAGGGAACACCAAGGTGACACACTTGGGGCGTATATGCCCCTTCTTTAGAAGTTCTTCGAGTTTCATTTTCAACTCCTTCAGCTCTGGTGTACTCATTCTATAAAGAGTCTTTGACACTGGAGTTTCTCCAGGCATTAAATTTATAGAGAAATAAATATCTCTCTTTGGAGGTAGCCCTGGTACCTCCTTGAACACATATTCAAAATCTTTCAAGACTGCATGATCTTCCAAATTTGGCACCTTGTCTTTAGGTTTCTCTTCCATATGAGCTGCAAATATTTGACATCCTTTTCTGTAACATTTCTTCAGCTGCGATGCTGAAATTTCTCTAATGGTTACTACCATGGGAATTCCTTGCACTTTTCCTAGGCTCCCTTCCTCATCCATGAAAGTAAATTCCTTGTTATGACAGTCTAGGATAACATGATGTTGGTCCAACAAATCCATCCCAATTAGACAGTCATAAGAACCTATAGGCAAGTTGTTCAAATCTACCCTAGTGTTCAATCCATTCATGTCCATAAGACATGACTTAACGATGTCATTAACTTTTCTTTTAGATCCGATAGCCAGCTGTACCAACCAAGATTTTCCATGTTTTCTTCTTGGCAAATGCAAACTTTCCACCATCTTAGGATCTATATAACTATGAATAGCTCCTGAATCCATTAAAATAACAATGGTTTGGTTGTTGATCACACCTTCCACTTCAATCATATGTGAATGATACTCTGCTTGCTTGTTGTCCAGGGATGCATAGATCCTTGGTACATTTCTGCCCATGTCCTCCATTGTTTCAACTTGTTGTACATTATGAATAATTCTCACTTTTTCACCTCTGTGAGGACAATCTTTGAACATATGATCTCCTTTACAACCCCAACATTGAATAGGTGGCTACCTTGGCCTTTGACCCCCTGTCTCAATCATTTTGGGTTCTCTAGAAGTTGGATGTCCCTTAGGATTATTTCTGAAGAATGGTGGCTTAGTTCCCTTCTTCCTCTGATCCATCTTGAATTTCATTATCTCTTCCCAATACTTTTGGAAAGTTGGCCTTGCTTTTTGCTGATCATATAGGAATTTAGCTCACCCTATGGTCTCCTCTAATGTCTTGGGATCATCATACTGTGTTTTGTCACTGATGAATGATGGAAATCCACTCAAATACCTATGAATTTTAACTGTCTCATCCTTGATGAAAGAAACATACTTCAACAGTTCTAAAAACCTTTTCTCATATTCATCTATGGTCATACTCCCAAGCTTGAGTTCAAAGAACTCTTTCATTTTCTTGTCATAGTATCTCTTAGTCAAGTATTTATTCTCAAAATACTTCTTGAATTCTCTCTAAGTAAAACTTTTCTCTTTAATGTGATGCACCTACACACGCTGATCCCACCACATGGATGCCTTTCCATTGATTTTTTATATGGAAATTATACCTTCTGCATGAGAAAAGTAATTATGCAATTGAAAATACTTTCTCATGCCCAACAACCATGTTTCTGCATCTTCATCCTTCTTGTGCTCACCATCAAATGTAGGAGGTTTGATTTTGTTCATTTATCCTCGCAGTTCATCCACCCTAGACCTATTATGCTTCCTGATAGGGGATGCACTTGAGATGTTGTGTGCTTTCTTATTGGAATTCCTTGGGGAGTGGTGGTGATGTCTACTAACACTTCTTGTTATTCTTTTCTCATCAGGAGACTTGCAACTTCCAGATTTTCTTGAGCCACTCTCCTTATCCAATTTATTTTCTATTTTGTTCAAGATCTACATCAACTTCATGTTGAAGTCATCCTGCTACTCCTTGGCTCTCATAATCCATTAATTATCATCTTCATGGCTTTGGACATCCTTCTACAAATTTTTAATGGTCTCTACCATATTCATGTTTTCATCCCTTCCTTCTCCATGTCCATTGGAATTTGTCCTTCAATGCCCAAATGGACATCCATCCCTGTAATATCATCTTCTTGGATATAAGTACCTTGTGCCTCTTCCATTCCTATGGAATTTGTGCTGATCCTGATCTGATATAGTTTTTTTTAACTCTGCAAAATGTGTAGCCAACAAAACTTTGGCAGACTAACTGTTTCAACAATCTCATGAAAATATGAACCATTCTGGTTCAATAATATATCAGAATTTTTTCTTTTGATTTCCTGGAAAATTAAATGCCCAGATCAATTTTTTGGGTGGATATTTAGATTCCACTTTCCAATATATTTTCAATTCCTTCTCCCATGCTCAATTCTGAGTCTTGAGCAGAAAGTTATGGTTATTTGAAAATTGCTCATTAATTTTTCTGTTCATTTTTCAACTTGGCGCAAATCTGCACTGTAATTATGCAATTTTGCCCCTAACCCATTGGATTTTTCATAGGAGCTCAATTGGGTTTCTTCATATACATATTATGGACACTCTTTCCAAGTTTCACCTTTTTTCTGGGTTCTTGGCTGCTAATTACAGCTTGCTGAAGTTTTAGGCCAATTTGTGTTTTTGGTCTAGCTTTCTACAGGTACATTATTTTTTATATTAAACATTTTTAACCTGCCCAGAAATTTAATTCAGCTCTAGTAATGTCTTCTATGGTTCGATAGATTTTCATTGACTTATCCTGTGCCTCAATATGATTTTGGAGCAGAAAGTTATGGCTCTTGGAAGTTAGATGGGTCTTAAAATTTACCGTCCACTGTTTGTGATGTAACTTTCTCATAAAAGCATTGTTTGACGAATGGTTTACACCAATAGAAATATTTCTCTGAGATATTTTATTTTAGATGATAAAAACTCTCTTAAGGGCCTCAAAAAATCACTTCAAAAGGATGACGTTCAACCAATATAAAATGTCGCGGAAAATCGTTGTTTTTCTGTTGTTGTTCACCATACAAATGACTTCTCGCACACAATTTTCAGCCTATACTTTCATATATAACATGCACAGAAACACCACAATATAATTCATTCTCCATGCATCCATAAATACTTTTCATCACTTCTCTTTCACGCCAATAATTGGTGCGTACTACTTTTGTGTCGCGCGCGAATATCCACCGCACACAGTTTTGGTTTTTGTACTAATACCTGTTGCACGCAGTTTTTGTATCGCGTGTTGATATTCTGCATGCATTTCACTCTATGTGATGCACCATGCCAGATTTTAGTATGCCCCCATAATGCACCAATACTCTGTGGGCACCATTAACTAACTTGCACGGGACAACATTTACCCACATTGCGCGTGAAACAACCCACTCCTCTGCGCTGTGCCAATACTGCGCACACCACACGTGCCATTATTATGTGTGTGCACATCGTGCACACCATATTATGTTTATGCACATCGTGCAATGCTAAATTTATCATGTGCAACTGCGCACCAACATTTCTTTGTGCGACATCAAAATTTAGCACGTGCACCCTCACACCAACATTTTTCTGTGCGGTGCCAAAATTTAGTGCGCACACCAGCACACCAACATTTTTTTGCGTGACACCCAATTTTTACATATCACAAGATTTTTACTATACATCATGCATTTTTAGTGCGCCCACCTGTGCACATCCATTTTTATGCACATCAATTCCTCGTGAATTTCGCTGCAGAAATTGGGGCTTTTGTTTAACTTTTTCCCCATTTCTTCCATTGACATTCTGCAACTATGAAATTTGTTCAATTTCACCTTGATAACACCAATTCAACCTCTACAAAAAAAAATCATTGTGGGTTGACATTTCTGGAACAAATTTACCCAAAATCAATTAACGAATTGAGAATTTTATTTACTAATATCGCTCCATTTGTTATGGCTTCACTGTAACTTCAAATTTGACAAATTCTAGGTCTGAATTTGCTAGAACATATATTAAACCAATAATATCTAACCACTTGGCCGAATTTCTCCATTTTCTCACGAATTTAACAACAGAAATTGGGTCTTCTTCCCAATTCTGCCCAATTGTTGTTACTTTTTACCATGGACACTCTACAAACTAAACTTTGGCCACTTTGAAATCATTCCTCTATGAAATTTCGCTTCAACTCAACTTGCTCGGCGCATCCAAGCTCAGTGTTGAAAACGAAGCTTTGATACCATATTGTAACGTCCCCGACCACCCAAGCTAGGCTACGATACTTCAGAGAACACTTTTTCTTCTCTCTGCGGGACATACTGTAACATGCCCAACATCCAACTGAGCTATGCCACATAAATTTTTCGAACTGCATGCAATTAAAACATATACACAGAACTTTTGTGGAAATTTATATATAAACGTAAACAAACAATTACATTTCGTAAATGCACGGATTCATACTGAAATAACAGTAAATATATACATGCAGCATATACAGGCAATACCCATAAACATAAATACAGTTATAAAGACACATAGGATAACCCATAAAAATAAACACATAAATGACAATGCAACATGTAAATTTATCACACAATTGACACTTATCTTGGTAAGAATATCACCAACTATGTGCATACCTTCCATGAACCTCCTAGTCTTAGACCACAATGCTCATCACTCTTAGCAGTGGGTCACCCCCGAGATGGGACTAAACTCCACCTGGGTAAAGGGATTCCTAACCAGGCTAATGGTTCATAGACAACAGGAAATACTTCATCATAGATGCCAACTCAAACTAACATCCTACAGTCCCTCATTCCCCACATGCCTGTCCCACCCAGGAAGTGCGCCCCTTCTCTTCTCAACAGTTCTTCGATTGCCCCACTTCCTTTCCAGGCTTCAACAACAGGCTAGACAGGAAGTCTCAGAGCCCTTTAGCTGTAGTTTAGCACCTCCAGGAAATCAATTCCCAACAATTCTCTCACCTAGAGAGAAATTGCTCACAGGCCTGACAACCCACCTCTTCAATATCCCACGGGCCTGATAACCCGCTTATTCAGTCCAACTCCCAAGTTAACCAAGATAACCGATTCAGGTACAATTATGAAGGTATAGAGGATAACTCAAATGAGTGTGTCCATGATGTTGTAATACTAGCTGAATGATGGAAGAGATGATGGAAAATTAACTAAGTCCAAACAATATGTATGCATGTCCCCAACTTGACACTTAACACTTGTCAATATCCCTTTACCTTATCATGAGACTGATGTTGAGACCAAGTCTTCCAAACTTCGGCCTTCGACTATTCTCCCTTTTTAATCTTCCAACTTCTTCCGAAGTAAACTTCGTCGAAACCCTTCTATTAGCTCCACTAGCAGATTAGACGGTCAAGATTTAATCTCTCATTGACTGGATGGTCTCGAACCATCTGGAGGCTTCAATGAAATCAATGATCGTGACTTAATAAGTCATTGGGATGAATGGTTATTAATTAGTTTGGGACTTTGACGATCCAGAACTCGGGGACATTACAATTCTCAAGTCCTTCGACTCCCGTGGAATTTTAATCGTCAAAGCTCTTACCCTATCCTTGCACTGTTAAATTAGATGGTCAAGAGAACTCCAAGAGGGTATTAGATCAATGGACCATTTGAATTCATTACTTAGGGACTTCGGGACATTTCCACTCACAATTTTCTCAACTCCTATGGAGTTATACCTGTCGAAATAGTCATAAAGTGACGATGACCGCTTACCATTAGTTAAACCCTCTGCTTATGCTATCCTTCCACTAGCTTAATCCAATGGCTAGGAATTAATCAAGCGTTGGGATGGATGGTCCTTAATCATTTCATGACTTTGGCACTACGGGACTCTGGGACATTTCAACTCTCGAGTAATTCAACTCCCCATAGTGATATCTGTCGAATTGCTTACACCATCCTTCCACTGCTTGATCTAATTATTGAGAAATGTCTCGAAGGGATATTATATCGATGGTCTACATGAATTCATTATTTTGGGACTTTAGTACATTTCAACTCTCAAGTCGTTAAAATCCTTAGAGTGATATTCGTCAAAGTAATTATTCCATCCTTCCACTGCTTGATCTAACGGATGAAACTATTATATTTGAACATTTTTGTGACGAAGTAGAGACGAATTTTTGTTGGCATAGAGTTGTTTTTGCGACCAAGATAATTTTTTTTTTCGTCAGAATTCATTCGTCTGTCTAGCGACCAGAAAAAGAAGCGTATTCACAATAGGGAAATGTTCAGCTAGCGATGAATTTTAGTTGGTCAAATGACTAATATTAGTCGCAAGAGTGACCAAAACAACCCTGGAAAACTTAGTCAATAAACCACTATGAGTTGCTAGAACGACGAATATTAGTTGCTAGAACGACCAAACCATCAGTTAAAAAGGTCAAAAGAAGGAGGATCAGTTAGTCGCTAAATGACTAGTGACAAACAGGTTGGTCTCTCTAGCGACTAATAGGTTAGTCGCTAAAGCGACCAACATGTTGATGTTTGCGACCAATTGGCTATACTAGCGATGAAGAGGTTGGTCGCTCTAGCAGCTAACAGGTTGGTCGCTAAAGAGACCAATTGGCTTTACTAGCAATGAACAGGTTGGTCGCTAAAGCGACCAATATTGGGGTTTTAAAAAAAAAAAATTATGCCATTCACACAGGATCTATGCAAATATGACCTACATGATCATTCTTTAATAACGAAAATGAAATGGTCCATGACTATAATATTGACTAACATATATGTAATAAGGAAACATGTATAGGTTTTGGAATTCATACCATTTTGCAAAATGTAATGCGTTCAAGAAACAACACTTCCAAATTTACAAGAAACAAGAAGATGATGTATTTGTATATAGATGTATGAGTAGGAAGAAATATTTATACATACATAGTGTGCACATATATGTATGGACGGGTCTTACTCTAAAAGTAAGATTTTATGAACTGTTTTTTTCTAGATATTTTTTTCGGAAAATGCACCTTATATTACTTCAAATAAACAATAGAGTTACAACAAATAGACTCTTAAGTTACAGTTATAAGGATTTATTCATTTTCTTCCAATTTTAAAACTCATGTAATTAGAATGTATAAAACATAAATATAGCTAGCATTGACTAGCTAGGGATTATTGTATACTAAAAAGTCAAGGGGTGCCATGAGAGAACTATTCCTTAACCCGACATAGTCTACGTCATTTGAATATCCAATATGTGTAGGTATCTCTCCTCTTTGAATAGCTTCCATCGATAACCATAGTGAAGCAACAGATCTACCCTTCATGTCCAACACCATTTCTCTATTTCATAGGTCTATAAATAATGTAGGCTTGAGTATTTTAAGATGGCATTTTAGACATGCATAATACCCCCTTTGGTGTTCTTATGCCATACATGGTCGCTTGCATTMTTACTTTCATKMTTTTAAGATCAATAGMAAGTYARTACMTTGACAAAGATATCCCCCTCGTTTTAGTGATGGACAAGTCCAACACAAGGGAKGCTTCTTCGGTGACCCAAGGKGGATTGCAAGGGAGAAGCCAAGGAGAAGAATGAAGCACCCCTATAGGTCACAATGAAAGTTTCTAGGAGCTTCATGGAGGTTGAGTATCAGTCAAGGAAAAGTTTTCCAATGGATAGTACCTGAAAAAGCAATGTTAGAAAATCAAAGCCAATAACAAATATGATAAACTTAGCCCTAGAACATGAGGGGAATCAACAAGAACCCTTGTTGTCCCAAAATTGCAGCATACAACAATAATATATCAGCAATGAGATAGTTATAATAGCTGCAATTATATCATCTAATTCAACATATGAAATTGGATTAATGAACATGCAACTTAGAGATAATGGTCCAATTCTTAGCACATGGAATTAGATGACAATAGAAGGCTGTAAAAGTAATTTATCAGCAAGATTATGACAGCCTTATGGATGTAGCTTACGTTTTCTACAAAAACAATATTTGACCATGAAAATCAACAAGTAAATGGCTCAAAATGAAGCTTAAGACAAACACTTTCAATCCCAATGATCAAACAATGTTTTCCTTGGTTAAATTGCAAGTAAAATGAAAGATAGGAGAAATTATATCATCCCTAATGGATGTACCAAATAGTTTATAACAACAGTACAATCACTTGGCCAATTATGACACCCTTAGCACAGAAGAGAGACAATAGCATGTAGGATCAAACTCTATTGTTATAAGTTTCTAACCACTAAATTTCATGTTTATCAATGCAAGATTTTACAATCTCCAATGAAACTAGTGCCTTGTCTATTGGATTATGGAGTTTCTTGCTTGGTCACAACCAAGTTAAAATAGGGTTTGATGATCTTCTAGGGGTATAAACCCTCTTATTCCCTAGAGAAGATAAACCCTGGCAATGTTTTTCTACAAGAGTGTAAATATTCTTACTCCTTGTAGCAATCCTTAAGCCCTTTCAATGTCAAATAATAGAAATTTCCTTGATGGAGGGTGTATGCCCTTATAATCCTCCCAATGTCTAACAAACTAACCTTGAATTCAATAAGAAACACATAAAATTGTAGAAATTCCTTACATAATATAGGAATTATAAAGCACAAGCCTTACTTATCAAAGAAAATCCAACGATTTGTCAAGAAGAAGCATCCAAGAGAAGTTGCTAGCCTTTATTGCACCATTAGACAAGTGTTGCATCTATTTTTCACAAGAAAAGAAGAGATTGAAATTTCAGTCCAAGAGAGCTATCTCTCAAGTGATGAGTTATATTTGTGACAAATGACCTACCTCATATTTATATGAGGAAACTCAAGCCCTAGTTTGTCCACTTTACAATTAAATCCATAATCTTAGGCCGAAAACCTAATTTACAATGCTTAATTAGCAAATCGATTTGTCTTTTTCCCACATAGGCTTACAAAATGACCAAAAAAAAAATGATGGGACATTAACCCATAAAACTCTCTTCAAGGTGGCACGTGCAATGGAAAAGCCTCCAAAGGCTAGGACGTCAAGCTAGAAAAGTGCCACATCATCCCCAAATTAAGTAATAGAGTGGGGATTCAAACCCACAACATCACCAAATTTTCCAAACATGCGAAAAGTCCCATCAAAATGTGATTTCATGCCTCCCAAGAGAGACATTTTGGCAAAAGAGGGTGAGGTCACCCCTCCTTCATCATCTAGAGCCTTGTCCAAGTGCTAAAGTCACCTTCCCAAGTGCAACGTTCATCTTCCAAGGTCTCCAATGAGTGGGGCACTGCATCCAACCCATAGATGAGACAATATGAGCCCTTGATATGTCAAGAACCCCATGCCCAAGAATTTTTTCCCTCATCCACCTCATACTCATTACATGATCTAGAGAGGGTCTTCTTGGGAAACATTCCTTGACTTGGGGATTGACCTACCCAATAGGGCATAATGACACCCCTCCCATACCTAAATTTGGCAAAGTTTATAAGGTCTTTGAGCATTTGTTTTATTTGAAAAGGGTGGACTTAATGCACTTGTTTGGGTGGTTCTTTTATTGAATGTGGATTACTTGGTATGATTCATATGACTTGTGGACCCTTGGAGGGAGTATTTGCTTGTATTTGCAGGACCTTTCCCAGTGAAAGTCATTCATGAAGGGACTAAGCCACTTGGACCTTCATGGGGCCTAAAATCTGATTGGATGGATGTTGTGCCCCACACATTGGAGGCCTAGGATGATGGGATTTTCACCTTGGATGACGTCTCTAGCACATGAATGAGACCCAAAACCATAAAAAGGAGATGACATCAACCTCTTATGCCCAAACGTCTCTCTCTTGCATTATGACGTCACACATTAAGGAGATCGTTCGGTGTATTTTGTGCATTTGGTGATGATGTGGGCTTGTGACCCCACTTTTTCTTGATTTGGGGATGACATGACACATTTATAGCATGACGTGCTAGCCTTTGGAGGCTTACCTTCACATGTGCCACCTTGGAGAAAAGTCGTGTGGGATTACATGCCATTATTTTGTCATTTTTTATCATATTGTACCCTATGTGGGCAGAAATAGAAAAACGTTTTGCTAATTAAGCCTTGCAACTTTGGTTTTGACCTAAAATTAAGGACTTGATTGTAAATGTGGACAAACATGACTTGGGTTTTCCTCTATAAATAGAGACAAGTAATTTTCATTTGAACATAACTCACTTGTGAGGGTTATCCCTCCCTATGGAAAAGTTCGGCCTCTTTATTTTCTCTCGTGCATTGTGGAAAAAGGCTTGTCTTTGGAATTTTGGAGCAAATCGATTTCTCTTGAGGCTATATCTTGGATGAATGTGGATGATATTCGGAAAATAATAGGGTTTGGCATCTATCTTCTTGTATTTGTGAATATATTTGATCAATTTCTTATCTTTGTTAAAGGATTTTAAATTTTAAAACCCTAGGAGAAGTACAAAGGTGTACATCCTGCACTAGATATCTTTCATTATTTGTCTTGGAATTGTTCTAGATTTTCTATAGGAAGTAGAAAGGCCTACACCCATGTTGCAAAGGCTTAGCTAGGGTTAATCTTCTAGAAATTAAGAGGGTTTACACCACTAGAAGATCTTTCCCTATTTCAATTTAAATCACTAGAATATCGTGAGAAAAGGACAGCTTGGTTTTGTAAGGGTTCAAAACCAAGGTTCAAGTTGCCTCTCCCTCTTGATATTTTAGCTATTATTTGACTCCATTTCCCAAGGATAAATTGTTTTAATTGCATTGGAGAACATAAATTATTGCATTGGAATACATGAAATAAGATTATTTTTAAATCGTCTTAATTTGGCTTGATTGCACTCATCATAAGCTAGTCTCTCTAGCCAAGGCATCTTGGTTGAAGGAAATTTACTTACTACTATAATTAAATTAATGCTACATCCATTAGGGATGAAACAAAACATTCTCTTAAAGTTGTTTTTCTCTCAATTCTGACCATTGAAAGTTAAATACAAATATTGGAAACTAATCTACAAGTTAAGGGCTTTTCATCGGAATATTTGTTTGTTGATTTTAACAGTTGGAATTCGTTATTGTAGAAAAAGTTTGTTATAGCCATATAGGGTTGTCATAAGATTTTTGATAACACTTGGTTTATATCCCTTTCAACCATCAACATTATTGTTTGAATATTGAAATGTTATCTACTAATAAAGGGTCTTTGTTTCAAGATACTACTTGCTGATTTTGACAGTGATTTATTGCAGTTGTTAGCATTTTCTTCTTTCTCATATAAATTATAGTATGCTGCAATTTTTGGGACAAAAATTCTTCTTGTTGTTTCCCTTAGTGTTTTTTGGTTTATTTCCATGATCTTGGGTCTTGGGATAGTGGTTCAAACATTTTTTTTAAGGGTATTGATCAGACTCTTTCTTCCCTTTACCAAAGTCATCATTCTTCAAATCCTAAGCACTCTCATACTATGACCTATAGGGTTTTTCCTTTCACCACTTTCTTTCCCCCCTCATTCCCTCTAGGGTCACTCGGGACTCCTTCCTTTTGGTGAATTTATTCATCACTAAAATAGGGGAGCGTTTATCTAAGGTGACAGTGGGTAGATGCTCCCGAGTTGTCACACATTTGTGGGTCGAGGTTGTCTTTTCTCAACCTAAACTTCGTGCGATAACACCGACCATGATGATGATCAACATGTCCATATATAGCAGCCCAACATCCCCCCTTATATTTTATTTTATGAAAAATGAAAGACTTAAAAATTTGAAAAAGAGATGAAGCAATGTTAGAGGGTGTATCTAACATACTCCTCCCTAGGGTTTCCACCAACAATGACCAAAGTAAGCACGAAATAAATAGCATATGCATATTTTTCATTACCTAATCCAAGAAAATGAGATATGAAACCCTAGTTACCATGAAACATTCATCCAAGAGTAAAGAGAACAAGCCTTTAGGGGGGTGCACATCACTCCTCCTCATCCATTCACCAAGAAACATACAGTTTATAAGCATACATAATTGAATTTAGATTTACATTCTGTTCGTATGTTCTCTCCTATGTACGTCACCATACACTTTCATGGCTCTGAAACACATCCCAACATTATGTTCATGTTCGCCCTCTCATTCCTGCCCACGATTTTATCTTCTAAAATGGCCTTCATGAAAACGACAACACCATTTTCAAGGGCAACATTTGTCACTAGCAAAATGTATACACTGTTTTGATCACTTATAAGAGACTGTTTTGATCACATATCAAGAACGTTTTCAATACCATTGCCACCAAAGTGAGTGATTGACCACAAGATTAAACCTATTCCAAGAGTTGTGCCACCCACTAGTGCACCATATAGTCTCTCCGGGTCAAAGAAGAAGGAGTTAAAGTGACAGCCAAAGGAATTTATAAACAAGAGTTACATTTGGATGTCATGTTTACAGTATGGAATATCATCTCTCTTCCAACTAAAATTTGATGTAACACTCCCATTGTGCATGCAACACTTTGAGAGTGAGGAAACACTATCTAGAACCTCTGATAGTATATGCATTTGAAAATATGGATAAGGGAAATGTATTCACCAAAATTGACCTTTGCTAAGGATACTGTTATTTTTGTATCACAAAAGGTGATGGAGAAAATGATTTGTGTATCTAGGTATGGAATATTTGAATTTCTAGTCATGTTCTATGGGTTGTTTACTGCCCCAACCACCTTTTATAGAATAATGATTAATATCCTTAGGGATTTCTTGAAAGGTTTGTTGTAATTTATTTGGATGATATTGTGGTGTACAACCAAAACATGGAAGAACATCATGAGGCTTACTTGAGACAAGGGTTTGAGGTGCTTCACAAAAAATAGTTGTTTTTTAAACAATGCAAGTGTGTGTTTGACCAAGTGGAGATTCCATTGTCAGGGAATTCAATTTTCATGACACAATCATGATAGATCCTAAAAATTTCAAGGCACTTGAATATTGGGAAAATCCAACTATTATTCATTGGTTTCAACCATTCTTGAGTTGGTTAATTACTACATGAAGTTCATTTTGTGTTATTTGTAGATTGCTCCACCATTAATGGCCATGTTGAAGAAGGAGAAAGTATGGAAGCCGACAAACAAGTGACAAGGAGTGTTCGATGAGTTGAAATAAAAACTTGTGACATTTCCGATATTTCAACAACTAGACTATGATAAACCATTCTAAGTTCATATGGATGCTTCAAAATTTTCCATTGGCGATGTTCTCATGTAGAATGGTCACCCTTTGGCATATGAAAGCATGAAGCTCAATGGACAAAGATATTTGGTCCAAGAAAACAAAATTATAGTGGTAGTATATTATTTGTAGGGATGGATGCACTACTTGTTGGGCATGTCATTTGTGGTGAAATGGAAAACATTGCTACAAGCTACTTTGAGTCACAATGGAAGTTGTCACCAAAGTAGGGTTGTGGACATAATTACTTTTCTGAGTTTGAGTCGAAGATTGAGTATTTCCTTGACAAAAAAAATGTGGTGTCAGATGTGTTAATGAGTAGGAAGGTTTAGCTTGCAATGATTTGGTTGGAAGCTATACAGTTGGAAGTTTATTACTGAAGACTAGATTGCTAATTATTTTGTGCAACAGATCAAGGAATGTGTGAAAAATGACGAAGTCATAATGGATATCATCAAGCAAGTGTAATGAGGGAGGACAAGAAGGTTCTCATTGAAGGACTTGTTGTTCTTCACTAATGGAAGGATATATGTACCATGATGGGGAAAAGTGAAGAATGAACTCATTAAAGAATGCCAAGACCCTTTGTGCATTGGATATATAAGCCAAAAACAAACCTTGGATTTGTTTGAATGAGGGTTCTATTGAAGTGCAGTGCACCAATATGTGGAATAATACATGCACACTTGCCTCTTTTTCCAATAATAAATAGTAGAGTTAAAGGTAGTGACAAGTGCACATCAACACCTTTCTATCCTGAGGTGGTCATGGTTAGTGTATTTATGGATTTTATCCCACAACTTCCAAAAGATGGAAGTTATAATGGAGTGATAATGGTGGTTGAAAGGTTATAAAAATATGAAGCCTTAACACCAACAAAATCTCCTTGTCTAAGGAAAACAATTGTTGCATTGTTTTACAAGCATATTGTGAAATATTGGGGCTTGCTATTGAACATTGTGTTGGATAGAGACACAAGATTTGTTGACTTGTTTTCGATAGATCTCTTCAAGTTGATTAGAAATAAAACTATGATGATCACCATTGACCCCTCTCAAACATACAAACAAATTGAAAGGATAAATGTCTTGTTTGAGGAATATCTATGGCACTTTGTGTATACTGATCAATGGATTGGTCAAGACTATCAGATGTGACTCAATTTTTTAATAATACATAGAATATTTTGATGATGCAACAAAAGCATTATCATCTTGAAAAACATGGACAAAATGAGAGGATAGATGACTTGTTGGAGGATTTTTTGTGGCATTCCATGTGCAATGATCAATGGATTCACTGTGATTTTTGGGTGTGGCTCAATTTGTTTAAAATGCACAAAAGAGTTTTACAACTTAGGATAGTCCATTTGAGTTGGTAACTAGAAAAAAACCACTTATGCCACATGCGGTGTTAGTTGGGTATCATGGTCTATGCCCATTATGAATTAAGTTCCTTAAGTAATGATAATGCTCAATTGACCATACCAAGGTTCATTTGGTGGAGGTAGCCGAGCGAATGAAGAGTTGGGAAAACAAGGAATGCCAATCATTGGAATTTCGAGTTGGTAACAAAGTACTTCTATAACTTAACCATGATCAGTGCAATCCACCCCGTGAAGTTTCAATCATTAGTACAAAGGATTAAAGGTCTAATGGAGGTTTTGGACGAAGCAAGAAAGTTATCGGAAGAGACTTCTAGAGACTCTAAAGTATTACCATATAGTGTTCCATGTAAGCCAAATTAGGGCTTGTACAATTGACCTAAAGGAATCTATAGATAAATACGTGCTAGGCTAGAAAAGAGGAATTGTTGTTGCCTCCCAAACATAAGTATTTATGAACATAGCATAGCATCAAATCAATGAAATAATGAAAAAATGAAAAAATGTTGTTGTTGTCACCCGGATCGAATCAATGAAAAATGCTAGATATCATTGAAAGAAATGTTAGGGTATCTTAAAGAACATACAATTATTTACCTCCTTTCCCTTGACAGTCTCACACACAAGTCTCAGTCTCGGTCTCAGATAGCCCTCGATTCCCTCCTTTCCCTCGACAGTCTCATGAAAAACTCTCAGTCTTAGTCTCGAATAGCTCTCAGTCTCGGTCTCGGTCTTCATAGGTCACGAGGATTCTCTCTCCTCACCTCAGTCTCAGTCTCTCTCTCCACAGGTCGTGAGGGTTTTGATTAGCAGCTACAGTGGGCAGAGAACGAAAAATTCATTGGAATAGAGCTCCTCTCCAACCCCTCCCTCCTTTGAGTCTTTCAAATTTTCGAATCAAGTACGAGGTCGGGTCCACATTCGTGTTTCTAATGTCTTTCACATTTGTTTAAGTTTAATGTGGTGGATTTGTTTTTGTATTTTTTTTTGTTTTTCTAGTGTTTATTATTTTTGTTTTTAATTTAATTAAGATATATATATATATATATATATAATGTTTTATTATTATTATTATTTTTTTTAAATTTAATATATATATATATATATATATATATATATATAATTAATATATGGTTGATATGCATTATTTATTTCCCCCACTTGACCATAGAAAGTGCCTTAAGTCACCCATCCCGTATGCATAAGAACCTATAATAGTACCCAAATTCTTCTTGGAGGCAAAAAGTTACCTCTAAAGTGTCTTTTTTATCGTTTGAGTTCATGTTCATGGCTAATAAGCCTTAGATATCCATTTATGGTGTAAGTCCCTTGTTTTCCTCCCTTGATTATGGTCAAGGTTGTGAGACCCATCCTTACTATGAAAAAACTCCTAGATTGTGGCACATTAGATCAATAATATTAATTAATTAGTGAATAATTCTCTAGATTTCTCCCCCGAACCATGGTATGAGACCCACCTGTCATGCAAAAAACATTTTAATGGAACCGGTATCCCACTCTAAGGATATTGACCTCCTATATAGGGCATGTTTTGTGATTAATTTGTATCCTTTTGCATGGTCCCTAGAATATGACATCTAGGTCCTAAATTACTTATATAGAACCACAAAAAAACTCATAAGATGAAATCAATGCAATTTCTATTTCATATCTAGCTCAAGGACCATCAACAATTCCTCAGATCACCACACAAGACCATGGATGGGTGAACAAGTTGTCATCAAGATCCTTGAACAAGTCCTCAAACCAACATAACATAACTTAATTGGCCTTTAAGAAGGATATAGGCATCATGATTAGGTTTTGTATATTGAAAATGAGTGTAGAGGCTTAAACATGTCAAGTTGGAAACAATGGCCTAAATCCCTAACTAAACCTTCTCGAGCTCATGAACCACCATCGACAAAACCTAAAAACCATGACACGAGTCCTCTCTAGGGAGTCTTTGGCATCCAATAAGTTGAATATGGGTGACATTATGAGGTCTTCTTGATCATCATGGATGGGTCTTAGGTTCATGACTATAGTCCACTTGTATTGAAAAGGTCCACTTTAAAGGGTCTATGTGGTGGTGTAAGGCTTTGTTTGTGGAACAATAGATCAATAATATTAATTAATTAGTGAATAATTCCCTAGATTTATCCCTTGAACCATGGTATGAGACCCACCTGTCATGCAAAAAACATTTTAATGGAACCCATATCCCACTCTAAGGATATTGACCTCCTATATAGGGCATGTTTTGTGATTAATTTGTATCCTTGTGCATGGCCATTGGTCCCTAGAATATGACATCTAGGTCCTAAATTATTTATATAGAACCACAAAAAAAATCATAAGATGAAATCAATGCAATTTCTATTCCATATCTAGCTCAAGGACCATCAAAAATTCCTCAGATCACCACGCAAGGCCATGTATGGGTGAACCAATTGTCATCAAGAGCCTTGAACAAGTCCTCAAACCAACATAACATAACTTAATTGGCCTTTAAGAAGGATATAGGCATCATGATTAGGTTTTGTACATTGAAAATGAGTGTAGAGGCATAAACATGTCAAGTTGGAAACAATGGCCTAAAGCCCTAACTAAACCTTCTCGAGCTCA
>JASDQU010100001.1:523245-641514 GCA_032191745.1 Picea mariana
ACATCATCATCCATTGGAGCATTATAAATGTCTTGGATCAATCTATTTGTCCCATCATCATCAACTGTATTATTAATATCATCATTTTCCATAGGAATAATGTGATCACCATTATCCACACGATTAAGTTCAGCTTGTTCTTCAGTATTATCTCTATGAAAACGTCTCCTACTAGGCGACATCACATTCTTAGGATGATTTTTATTTAATAAAAAAAATGGAAGCAATAAAATACAGTTAGAGTATATCAAAAATATTATTTTGAAAGATAAATTAAAAAAAAAAACAATTAATGTATAATACCCTTAAAGATCTATAATAACTAATTACTTACCATGGGACGATATTCATTTCCCCCTTCAACGTGCCCATTCTCCCTACAATGTTTTTCAACTATTTTTAAAGGTAGTCTTCTTCCATTAAAACCCTTGCATTCACAACAAGGGCAATAACATTTCCCATCACCATGAATCACCATGTGCCGCTTTAACATAACAAGCTCTCTTTTCTCATCTGGAGTTGACATTGTAATTACCTATTACAACAAATCCATTGAAACATTATAAGTACAATATACAAATCTATTCAAATAATTTGGTATATATTTAGATATTTGTAATGAAAATTATAAAGCATGTTCAGAAAAAATAAGGGACAACATGAATCCTAAAAGAATGAAACATTAATAACAGGAGGTGGATCACCCCTAACCCTTATTTCCATAGTCGTTATCCATGATATCTCTTCTGCATGATATCTCTTTGGGTCAAGATCAAGGATTTTAATAGTAAATCAGTTTATGATTTGGCTGCATTGGAAATTCCATCTTACTTGATAAATCTACCTCTACTGGTTAGTATAGGGGTAGGTAGAGGAACAAGCTCGCCATACGAGAAAATGAGATCTTTTTTAGTTGTTGATTTCATAATTAAGCAGGACAGGTTACAGGCAAGCTACAGTCAGACTATAGGTTTGCTGAAGAACAGTTGCACAGACCAGATGACTCCATGCCCAATGCTAAAGGCTACTCAAACTACTAGGTTCTTGGAAACCTCGCAGGGAGGTATCCATCCCAGTTGGAGCCAGATGTTATCTCCCAAAATAGCACCGTCATTTTGGTCAGGTTTTATGGTGGATAGCATGGCTATTGATAGTTTCCTCAATTCATTTTTGAGTCTTTTTAGCTGAAAAACTTAGGTTTTGGTTTTTGTCTTAGAAAATAATATGATCCATAAAGTCTTCTTTTCAAAATTTGCCTAATTCACTTTCAACAGCTAATGTGTGTCCAAAAGTTGAGTGTTAGCTGTGGAAAGCGGCGACTTTCAGCAGCTAAGGAGCACTTTTCATAAGTCTGTGCGCTGTTGAAAGTGGTGAATTTCAAAATGTCCAACAATCAGTTTTCCAGGTTGTGCGCTGTTGAAAGTGCATGCTTTCCGCAGCTAAGGAGCAGTTCTTAAAAGGTCACGCGCTGAGGAAAGTGAAGACTTTCTGTAGCTAACGGGGATTTTCCATAGGGTCATGCACTGGTGAAAGCGAATACTTCCAATAGCTAAGGATAAGTTCTCACATGGTGGCGCGCTGAGGAAAGTGAAAGCTTTCAATAGCTAAGGAGTAGTTCGTGCAGGATCATGCGCTGCTGAAAGTGGTAAGTTTCTACAGTTGAGGGGCGTTTTCCACGGGCCGTTGGTTGGAGAAAGCAAGAATCACGTGCGCTTATTCACGTTTCAAAATCAACTCAACCTGTGATCAGAAAGATGCGCTGGTGGAAGTGGGTAATCATTTCAACTCGAGTTTCGTGTCCCAGTCGGATTACATCTCGGATTCGGCTCAGAAACTCACGCTCTAAAATCATAGCATCAGGGATGGCAAGTTCGAATTTAGTGGTTCAGGTATAGAGGTTGTACTCCTGTGTTGGCAACATCAAATCAAATCTTTGGTTCCATATCAGACATTGTTCACAAAGGACCGTTTAGAGTTTTGAATTGTAAATGGAAAGAATGATACTTAAACTTACAGGGAACTTTTCAATCCCTTATCGAGCTCAAAATGAAGATATGAAAACACCATTGGATAGCTTAGATTCTCTATATATTGATCGACTATTCATACATGAAAAATGGATTTTTTTATGACCGAGAAATTCGATTTTGAAAATCTGCTCGCTTTCAACAGCGCAAATCGATATTTATGACCTGTTAGCTGTTGAAAGTGGCAACTTTCCACAGCTAAGGAGCGTTTTTTACGGGCTATGCACTGTGGAAAGCCTGTAACGGCCAGAATGTTATGATTTTCGCCCAGATCTGGAATTTTCGAATTAAAAGCAGATGAAACCTTTTGGACTAGACAGATGGTGAATTATTCCATCAAATCCAAAGGCTATTTTGGGAAAGACAAGTCAAAAGAGGAGTTTTTGACTAAGTTTTGGTTAGTTTGATGAAGCAAAATATCAGGACACTTTGCCACATCAACAAATTCGACTTGGTCTCTAATGGAGAGTCATTATTTAGCCTTGGGAGGCTATTCTACACTACACCAACAATCAACAGAGAGAAATCTGGGATTTTCCTCATTTTGGGGAAGCATCCCACTTCTTTTGCAACTGAATTTTGAGTTACTATTTTTAGTATATCTGATCCACATTTTTAGGATCTAAGAACATCTTGTAAAAGCTATAAAGCTACATTCTGAAGACTAAGAGAGAGGTTCAATTTCAGATACTTGTTGTACTATGATTGTAAGCAGACTTGAAGGATAATACAAAGATAGATTTCTCTCTTTTATAATATCAAATACCTCATCCGTCTCTCTCTGTTTTATGTAAATTGTTTTAGCTGCAGTGACTGCCATCTCACCAGTCAGCTCATAATTTATTTAAAATTGCTTTATATAGTTTAATAAGACCTACAGATTGTATTTGGATTGTTAGCTCTGTCTTCTCACTCACTTAAGATTTACCATCTGATTATTGTTTTATGAGAGATCTGTTCATTTGATTACTCATTTATGGTCTGAGTACTCTAGTTATGATTTGTTATCTCATTGATCCACTTATAAAATACAAAAAACATTTTTGCTTGAAGTTACCAAGCACCTTTGGCCTACAACCACAAAGGGTTTCTTGGAGTGATAACAAAATGGCGCCGTTGCCGGGGAGAGGAGATTGAAGCTCAGCTTCCTTGGGACATGATACAGATCTAGCTTTGATGACAGACAAAGCCTGAACATTCACTTGGTTGTAATTTTCTATCTGGCGACTCCACGTTCAAAGACTCCACTGGGGAGGATCCTGTTGACAAAAGATGAAGGAGTTAAATTTCAAATCCAGGTACCAGTTCATTAGTCTGCTTCGTGAACTGTTGTATTTCTTTATCAGCTCCTTTATACTTTTTCCTTCACATGTTAAAAGAGTTATCCTTTGTTTCGTATACTCTGAAGATTATCAACCATCCTTTATAAGTCCATATTTAGAAGAGGAAAGCTTGCAGCCTCCTTATGTTGTTGATGTCGATTCTATAGATTTACCTCAGCCTATTCCTAAAGATGAGATCTGCATTCAGATTCCCTCTGAATCTGAGCATTCATACAACCTTGAGGAGGATGAAATTGTTTCAAAACCTGCCCAGATCTCAGCCCCTCTGGCCATAATTTCTGAACCTGATCAACAACTTACCATCTCTCATGATCATCCCACAGCTTTTCAAGTTAAGATCCGGATGAAGATGTTCAAACCTTTACAGCTACCCCATCTTCTTCATCCTTATCCTGATGACTGTTATGAATATATCCCTTTGTTTTCCGGAGAGAATCAAACTTCAACCGAGGGGCACGTAGAATCCTTTTTGGACTTTGTTGATTGTTTTTCAATTGTGCATGAAGATGTGATCATGAGAATGTTTTCGAAATCTTTGATCAAAGATGTTGCTACATGGTTTAAAAGTATGAGAGCTGATTCAATTGGTTCTTGGACCGAGTTCTCTAATGCTTTCCTGAAGTATTGGGGCAAGTACAAATCTCTAGATTCTTACCTTGCTAACTTTTATTCTTTGAGGAGAGAGCATAGTCAAACTTTGCATATTTTCAATCGAAAGTTTAACCGCATGTATCATGACATGCCTTTGTAGATCCGACCTTCAGAAAAAGATACCATGATACATTATGTTATGTGTCTTCACTCAAAAATTGCCCTTCTTCTGCTAGAAAGGGAGTCTTCATCCTTAACTCAATTCTTTGGAGATGCGCAAGAGATAGAGGAGAACATCCGTGCATCTAGGTGGATCAGAATGCAAGATGATTCTGAAAATCTGCAAACATATGAGCAAGAAGACTGTGAGTATATTTCAGATTCCGAGCAAGAAAGCAGTGAGTATGAAGCAGATTTGGACCAGCAACCTGAGGGTGAGTACATTTTAGATTTAGAATCATATTCGTCAACATTGGCAGAATGTTCTAGAGACAGGGGACAAGAAGGTGATCAGTTTTCTAGCAAAGGAACAACCATGGTTGAGCAGGAGAGAAATGAAGTAGATTTGGGACACTAGCCAACATGTAAGTTCAATTCAGTTTCAGGGTCAGACTTTTCAGTGTTCGCTGAGTGTTCCAGAGATAGGTATACATGTGAAGCTGATAATCAGTTTGTAAATCAGGAAGAACCCATGATGACTGAGGATTGCATAGGCAATTATATGTTTTTTACTGATCTTTGCTCATATGATTTTAATACTATCTTATCATCATCTTCTGAGAACTTTTCTGAAGAGGAAGTTGTGATGATTGATGATCAAAATTTGAGATCAAGGGAACAAGAAGGTGATCAGGTTTCCAGCAAAGGGACAACCATGGCTGAGCAGGAGGATACCATAGATGTGCAGCTGTTTTCCGAGGAGCAGCATGTTACTTACCCTCCTTTTAAAGATCCAGTGGCAGCTTTCATGGACTTATACTTTTCAGAAAACCTAAAGATTTCAGATTTCCTTAGCTTGCCAATATTTATGAGAGACAGTTTTGGATTTGCGGCAAATGTTATGAGCAGCCTTCAGCTTTCAGATTTGCAGACATGGGAAAATTATAGCAGACATGAAGACTTGAAGGGTGATGACCAGATTACCCACTCACTAAGTGAAAGTGTTGCATCTGCAGTATATGTTGAAGACAACCCATATTTTCCAAATTTGCAGAAAAAGATAGATTGCAACAAACGTATGCAGGAAGGGCAGCATAAAATATCAGATCAGAAATTTATTTGGTATTTTCCTCCAGCAGAGATTAAGTAGACTACATTCAGCGTTGAGTTTTGTGAAGTAAAAGAACAGCAACAACATAGACAGTTGGACCAGCAGTCCAAAGAGGTATTACTTTATGAATTTGATGACCCTTTTGCTGACTATTTGGAGTCTACGAGCAACATAGATGTTAAACATTTTCTGCCAAAAGAAAATTGTCTTTATCATTTGTTCAAATCTCTCTTCTGCATGATATCTCTTCCATTATTGTTTGGGTCAAGATCAAGGATTTTAATAGTAAATCAGTTTATGATTTGGCTGCATTGGAAATTCCATCTTACTTGATAAATCTGCCTCTACTGGTTAGTATAGGGGTAGGTAGAGGAATAACCTCGCAATACGAGAAAATGAGATCTTTTTCAGTTGTTGATTTCATAAATAAGCAGGACAGGTTACAGGCAAGCTACAGTCAGACTATAGGTTTGCTGAAGAACAGTTGCACAGACCAGATGACTCCATTCCCAATGCTAAAGGCTACTGAAACTACTAGGTTCTTGGAAACCTCGCAGGGAGGTCTCCATCCCAGTTGGAGCCAGATGTTATCTCCCAAAATAACACCGTCATTTTGGTCGGGTTTTATGGTGGATAGCATGTCTATTGATAGTTTCCTCAATTCATTTTTGAGTCTTTTTAGCTGCAAAACTTAGGTTTTGGTTTTTGTCTTAGAAAATAATATGATCCATAAAGTCTTCTTTTCAAAATTTGCATA
This sequence comes from Picea mariana, assembly GCA_032191745.1. Taxonomy (NCBI): domain Eukaryota; kingdom Viridiplantae; phylum Streptophyta; class Pinopsida; order Pinales; family Pinaceae; genus Picea; species Picea mariana. The sequence goes on from JASDQU010100001.1 coordinate 529,234, forward strand.
ATTCACTTTCAACAGCTAACGTGTGTCCAAAAGTTGAGTGTTAGCTATGGAAAGCGGCGACTTTCAGCAGCTAAGGAGCACTTTTCATAAGTCTGTGTGCTGTTGAAAGTGGTGAATTTCAAAATGTCCAACAATCAGTTTCGCAGGTCGTGCGCTGTTGAAAGTGCATGCTTTCCGCAGCTAAGGAGCAGTTCTTAAAAGTTCACGCGCTGAGGAAAGTGAAGACTTTCCGCAGCTAACGGGGATTTTCCACAGGGTCATGTGCTGGTGAAAGCGAAGACTTCCAATAGCTAAGGATAAGTTCTCACATGGTGGTGCACTGAGGAAAGTGAAAGCTTTCAACAGCTAAGGAGTAGTTCGTGCAGGATCATGCGCTGCTGAAAGTGGTAAGTTTCTACAGCTGAGGGGCGTTTTCCACGGGCCGTTGGTTAGAGAAAGCAGGAATCACGTGTGCTTATTCACGTTTCAAAATCAACTCAACCCGTGATCAGAAAGATGCGCTGGTGGAAGTGGGTAATCATTTCAACTCGAGTTTTGTGTCCCAGTCGGATTACATCTCGGATCCGGCTCAGAAACTCACGCTCTAAAATCATAGCATCAGGGATGGAAAGTTCGAATTTAGTGGTTCAGGTATAGAGGTTGTACTCCCGGGTTGGCAACATCAAATCAAATCTTTGGTTCCATATCAGACATTGTTCACAAAGGACCGTTTAGAGTTTTGAATTGTAAATGGAAAGAATGATACTTAAAATTGCAGGGCACTTTTCAATCCCTTCCCAAGCTCCAAATGAAGATCTGAAAACACCATTGGATAGCTTAGATTCTATAGATGTCGATAGACTATTCATACATGAAAAATGGATTTTTTATGAGCGAGAAATTCGATTTTGAAAATCTGCCCGCTTTCAACAGTGCAAATCGATATTTTATGACCCGTTAGCTGTTGAAAGTGGCGACTTTCCGCAGCTAAGGAGCGTTTTTTATGGGCTATGCACTGTGGAAAGCCTGTAATGGCCAGAATGTTACAAGTTTCGCCCAGATCTGGAATTTTCGAATTAAAAGCAGATGAAACCTTTTGGACTAGACAGGTGGTGAATTATTCCATCAAATCCAAAGGCTATTTTGGGAAAGACAAGTCAAAAGAGGAGTTTTTGACTAAGTTTTGGTTAGTTTGATGAAGCAAAATATTAGGACACTTTGCCACATCAACAAATTCGACTTGGTATCTAATGGAGAGTCATTATTTAGCCTTGGGAGGCTATTCTACACTATACCAACAATCAACAGAGAGAAATCTGGGATTGTCCTCATTTTGGGGAAGCATCCCACTTCTTTTGCAACTGAATTTTGAGTTACTATTTTTAGTATATCTGATCCACATTTTTAGGATCTGAGAACATCTTGTAAAAGCTATAAAGCTACATTCTGAAGACTAAGAGAGAGGTTCAATTTCAGATACTTGTTGTACTATGATTGTAAGCAGACTTGAAGGATAATACAAAGATAGATTTCTCTCTTTTATAATATCAGATTCCTCATCCGTCTCTCTCTGTTTTATGTAAATTGTTTTAGCTACAATGACTGTCATCTCACCAGTCAGCTCATAATTTATTTAAAATTGCTTTATATAGTTTAATAAGCCCTACAGATTGTATTTGGCTTGTTAGCTCTGTCTTCTCACTCACTTAAGATTTACCATCTGATTATTGTTTTATGAGAGATCTATTCATTTGATTACCCATTTATGGTCTGAGTACTCCAGTTATGATTTGTTATCTCATTGATCCACTTATAAAATACAAAAAACATTTTTGCTTGAAGTTACCAAGCACCTTTGGCCTACAACCACAAAGGGTTTCTTGGAGTGATAACAGTAACTACTAACACCTAATGCATATAAACCCTATCACCTATAGACCCTTAAATTATTAACCCATAATATAACCTTAACTCCCTAGAAACTCTAACCCTTATGACAATTAATCCATAACCCCTAAAACTTATCACGTAGTCTAAACATTCAACTTTTTGGAGTTTTTATGGGCATATTTTCTGATGTTTTTTTACTGAAATCTGACAAAAATTTGTTGGAACTCCATATTTGATTGATTGACTCTATATAATTCGAGTGCCCTAAAGGTTTTTCATGGTGTTGAATCTATTTATGCATTCAAAAATGAAATTTAAACAACAAAAAAGGGGGATTTCACCAAGATCTATTTCATCAGATTCTGGTGAAAAAGTTCAAAAAGTTGAATGTTTAGACAATGCCAAAACTTATAGATTTTATAACCCTTAATTTCTGAGACTTATAACCCATAACACCTAATACACATAAATTTCACCCATTTAAGACATGATTCTTAACCTCTATAATCCCTATTCCATAACATTATAACCCATAAGCAATATAATATGTCATGATATCTAACCTATAACATCTAATTCATTTAACTTTCTCACCCTCAATGACTAGTATAACCTTTAAAATAAACATTATAACCATTAATGATATTGATAAATACTAAGCCTTATCATCAATTAATCCCTTTGGCCCCTATTTCCCTAAATCCTTGTAACCTTAAGGTACAAAAACCTTAACACTTATAACCCACAATATATATATATATATATATATTCCATAACACCTATAATTTATAACCTCTATCTTTTGTAGTCCATATAAAACCTAAGATTTGTAATCAATTTAATCCCTAACCCCTATAATGTTTAATTTCTTACACATATAAATGTTAACACTTAAATATTATAAATTATATCACATCTATTCTCTACAAACCATAATACAACACATAACTTTGATAACCTTCTTCATATATACCTTATAATTCATAACCCCCTATAACCCCTTACCCCAAACATTTATCGACCCTAGTTCTTAACACATATAGCTTATATATCCTCTTTAATATGATAACACATCTTTGTTAATTCTATAAGTTGTCATCTCTAACTCGTAATACATGAACTTATAAACCATAAACCTTATACCCATTGTAACCCTTAAACTTTACTAAACCTAACATTGATCCCTTCCAAGCCATAACACATAGCTCTTATAACCTTTAATCCTTATAACTCATAACTCCTAACACTTAAAACCCTAACACCTTTAACCCTTACCGATATTACCCTATTCGTAAAACACTAAATCCATATAATCCATATTCGTAAAACACTAACCCTTTACTGCCATGACATCTAACCCCTCACCCATATAACCCGTTACAGACGTATCACCTAATTATTAACAACTATAACCCCTATAAGTCCAAACATGTATACTCTTTAATTCCTTTAACTAATATCACCCCTAACCTCCCTAAACATAACTCATGTACTAAGCACTTAACCATTAATATCTACCCTTTATAATATTTATAACCCAGAACACCTCATCTAGTTTATAATTCATTTAACTTTTAATAGTTATAACCCATTATTTCCAAATACCTATAACGTCTTCATCACTTAAATACTAAAACCTTAGCATATATAACCCCTAAGAATTATCCCCTATAACCCCTAAATATTTGTATGTATTACCATTAACACTTAACACATATATCTTTTATCCATAATTAGTGCCTATAACCTCTTCCTCTAAACCCTTAGAAGGAGTGAAAATAAACCATAAAATAGTTCAATAGCACCAAATTACTAAATCACACAGAAGTTTTTTACATACTGACCTTCAAACTCTTAGCTATGTAGAGTCTGATCAATTTAATGTTTCTCTTCTTGAAAGAGAATTGAAATCAAGATTTCATAAAAACCAGAACACCATTGCATTAGAACACCCGAATGATTTTCGCAACTGTAGAAAATGATTGTTGTAACTATAGAAAATTTGTCGTAACTGGGATATATATATATGATTGATTTGTTGCAAATGACCGTTTGATTCCCACACGTGCCCTTGTTGGTCGCTAGAGAAACTAAATGGTGGTTAGTCGCTAGAGTGACCAATATTCATCGTTAAAACGACCAACCTAGAATGTTGGTCGCTAGAGTGACCAACATTTGGACCCCGAAAAAAAAAGGTAAATTTAATACAAAAAATGCAAAACAAATACAACGAAATTCTAAACCGTCGTAATATTTCGTAGTAATTTGTGCCCAATGTAGTAGTGTGACATTTCTCTCAAATTCTTCCTTCGATCTGATGGTTGGTGAGATTTTGGGGCTTCGACACTCTGAGACTCCAGGATACTACGACTCTCGAGGAGTTCAATTTTCCCCAGCGTTATACCTACCAAAGTGGTCATAAAGCAATGATGACCACTTACTATTGGTTAACACCTCTTCTTACTTTATCCTTCCACTAATGTTAGATCCAATCGTTAGCATTACTTCTGAAGTTCTTCCCTCGATCTAAAGGTTGGCGGGATTTCGCGACTTCGACGTTCGGGATTTCTAGGAATCAAACTTCTTTACATATGGAGGGTCAACGCCGGATGGCCACGATCAACAATGAATATTTCACCCAAAATTCCTATTAGATCGGACGATCGACAGGATTTCACGACTTCAGCCTTCGTCATTTCATGTGTCTTTCCTTCCTCCCATAGTCACTGATATGATGGTTCTTTTTTACTTGACTTCCGATCTAATGATCTAGAGCTTCCTTGATTCAACGTGTTATCACTCTGTAATTTCTAAGGCTATAAAATAAATAGACATAGGTAACCACAACACCACTTTTGAAGCTGGGATCTAGCCATGCCAGCCTCAAAGATGGATCTCTCTATCTGATTTAGCCATGTTCTTTCAAAATTTTAGGCTAGTTATGAAAGTACTGGGTTTGCGTTTTTTAAATTGGTTTGGAAAGAACAACAAGGGAAATCCATTGGGAAATGGAGTCAGGATGAGTTGCAATCAAGTCATCTACAGGAAACCCTTAGAGGGAAGGATATGAACCATTGTTGGATTCTTAAGGTTGATAATTGATTTTAAAGAAAAGTTGAGGGGATCAAATTATACCAGAGCAATTAAGAATTCTAGACATAACCCTCAAGCATAAAACATTGAAATTATTCAAAGCCAAAAATAAAGTGTACATAAAAAAAAATTATGTTCTGCAATTTTCTATTGAATAATTCATAATGTATGGATAACATAAGAATACAATTGAAAACATAGATACAAAGACATATGCACTTCACCAACATAAGTGACACAAGAATCCTGCAATTGTGGCAGCTCTATTACTAAAGTTTGATCAAAGGAGGCTCTGTGAGTTGCTTTACATAAATGAGTCTTTCTATGTCCACATGTTCCCACACCATTTTACATCAAAATCACAAATATATATAGGAAAAATAATCCCCCTAGCTCAAGAGGTCGGATCTAACTGATTTCCCAAAAATAGCAGCTTGTTACATTAAAATTTGGATCTGTATTCCCCCAAAATAGACCAAATTGCTGCAAAAAATAGTGCTATAATTATGAGTTTGTATCTCCCAAATTATAATATATGTGTAAAATATGGAGAATATTTTTGTATATCAACTTGTTCTGAGAAAAAACCTCTCTCATTTCCTTGATATTCGTCTCCTTTTACCCAGGATCTTCATTTGAAAAATATGTGTCAAATAGGAAAATTATGAATCCCGAAAAATAGGGCTCAAAGATGTTGATAAAAAAATATGAAAAATATGGGAGAGGTTCTTGTTATTTATACCATGTTGATCAAAAAACTTCTACGGATTCTCAGAAATTCATCCTCATTTTCCTGGAGTCTGCCTCAGAAGACAGCTGATCAAACTGTGCAAAAATAGTTTTCGGAAGGGGAAAAGTGGTTTTCTTTGAGGGGGTAGGATGGTAAGTGGTTTAAAGGGTGGAGTCCAAAATTATAGGTAGGTGACACATGGTAATAGTAAAACCACTTTTCGGATGCGCCCACCCCCCTTTGTTTTGGTTAAATGTTGGAGGGGATGGGGGGTCTGAAATAATAACATAGTAATTGATTTAATTAGTTTGGTTGGGATGGGTGTTACACATTATTTTGGTCATCTCAGTGATCACTTGACAACATGTGTTCATGTTCCATAAAAAATATTAAAAGAGACTTTCTCCATGGGAAAAGTGGTTTGCTTTCCTCTGCCAAAAACCATATGAAGGAAGGTCGTCACACCCTATTATTTGCATGGGGTGTGATGATGCCTGATCATCACACTCTGCACTATACTTGAACTGCAACACCGTTGCATGATGCTTATGAATAGGGTGTGATGGTGCTTAAAGCATGGGAAAACTCAAATTTCACGAATGTTCTAGAAGGGTATCTTCTAGAAGATGAGGTGGCCTCCGATCGATTTGGATCTTACTCGCTTCTCTGATTTGGTGGGATCATCCTAACTCCTCATCCATCTCTCTTTCACACTATATACGGAGGGATGTCTCATGGAAAAGGATAAGTTTGAATAGGCTAAGATTTGTATGGATATTTCTAATTCATATTATGCTTGAGAAATTTTCTTTAGTTCTTCAAGTCACATTGTGGATCTTCTCCATTCAAGAAATTGGAGCAAAGTTGTGTGTGTTGGAGCAAAGAGCCATTGAAAGGAGACCTTGCAACATCAAGGCATGGGATGTATTCTCCACTTTCTATTCACTTAATAAAGTAATGCATTTATTCCCTATATAATCATCTCGTCTTCTATTGTATAATTCCTTGATCATATACATAGACCTAATTAGAATATATCCATCTTTGTTCCACTTATTTGTTGGTTTGTGATCCTTAGACAAACTTACTATTATGAAAACTCAAGGAAGGAGATACAAAGACAACAATAGTGAGTACAAACGTCGTTTAAAAGGTATGTCACTTGTAACTCATTAAACTAGTTCATATGATGATGAAGTTTAAGGCGAAGTGTGCATTCTATTCTGTTTTGTTCTAGTTTCCTGTGGAATCTAGGGAGATCTGTTTATGTTCACATTTACCGATTAATCCGATAACAAAATTGGAGACCATACTGGTGATACAACTTTCTTTTGTTTTTTTTCCTCTTATTTTATTTTATCTTGCTTTCTTTTGGTTAAATTCATTCTCTTAGTATGTGGGTGATCCATCTGGACTCCTTGGGTCTAAAAGTTTAGAAAGAATTTTTGTTTTTCCTTCCATTTTCCTTTAGTTACAGAGATTGTCGCATTGTACTATATAGACAGGCCATGAAGATCCTTTGTCTTCATACACTATTGGTGCAGACCAGTCCCACACCGTCGTACTATACCCTATTAGCAGCACGCGACAACCCTAGATCATTGCACTGTGCTCCACTGTAACCTGCGACGATTCCTGTAGGAATTGTTGGAGATAGTCAAATTTTCTTTTTTCACCCCGTTTTGCCTTAATTGCCTGGGATGAACTTCTGATATTAGTGGTTGATTGATTTATAAGTTTGAAGCTTGCATTTGATTGATTTTTAGTAATTGAAAGTTTTTCTTTGTAAATTTTGCAAGTTTTTCTGTTGATTCTTGTCGCAAGGGTATAATCTCTAGATCTCGGTCCTGAGTGCTTGTTTGGAAAATAGTACTTTATTTGTTTCAAGTTTTGGATTGTTTTTACTTTCTAGATTGTTTGTTGATTGAGAGACATTTTTGTTTTGTATTTGACAAAAGGCTTACCGATAATTTCATTTTTGTCTACATTATAGGTTTGATTTGGGGATTGTGTTGAGAGTGTGTTAATTTTCTTGGGTTATGCTTTATTTTGTTCATTACTTCTCTGATCTGATTTGAGAAAGAAATAATTGAAGTCATTCTTATTTTTAGCGATCCTTCACAAGAAAATTATTGCATTCAAAATATTTTTTAAAAGAGACAATTGGAAATTTTTGTGGCTTATGGTTATTTGGAATTGTGTTCATTCAAAAATTGAGGAATTGTGATTCGTAGCTTTTGTACTTCAAAAATAAATACCTTCTCCCTACTGTAATTAGAGTTCATTGAATTGAAAAATTGCATAAACATATCTTCTTTCATTTTATTGGGTAAAGGTCACATATGTCATCAGTTTCACTTCCATTTCCCTTTTGAGTAAACAACAAATTTTAAAATACAACGTAATTTTAAAATTTATTAGCAACTTTTATTTTCTAGAAATTCTCTTCACCAACATTAGCTAGTATAGCGCTTTGGAATAGGTGTGAAAAATAACTTTCCAAAGCTGTAAAAACAAAATAGTATCTTGTGATAGGGAGATTTTAAATCCACTTGCTACATATTGTCCTGGGAAGCCCTTCTAACACAAGGGTCAATCATGAGGTTGCATTAGGACTGGCAGAGTTTCTCACCCTGCTTTTTTGGTCTTAGTGTAGAGATTATGCATATTATTGGGGGTCACTTGAGAAGAAAATTCTATGGGGACCTTCTCGAGTTAATTTTGGGCTTAGATACCCTACCTTTGTGCGTGGATCAGACTATTGACTATTTCCTCGGGCATCATTGTTGTAATTGGTAAATTTATTGGCCTATCTCTTTAGGGTCTTTACATAAGGTGACTATGGAGGGGAAAGTCTTCACAATACCTGGAATCAACGTTGGCCAAACTCACTCGGGCTCCTTGGAGGGTATACCCACATTTATGTGTGGGAGCTTGCACCAAGGTGTAAGTCCGTTAAGAAGGTCGTCAACGTAACTTTTCCACCCGCTCTATCTCAGCCCCTTTTTACATTGTTCTCGCAACGTTGGATTTCATCATCAACTAGTGTGTTCATTGTGAGAAGGTTTTGTTTKCTTGCTTGATTCCTATATATTTAGCACGTGTTGTTTATTTTCCCTAGAACACTCTAGCTTGGATCTGTGTTTAATGACGTCATTTCCTGGAATGACCAATGAAGGAACCCCTTTTTCCAAGGGAGCCTTTTTTTTTTCCTTCTTACGGAAACGTTGGTCCTCCTCACATCACTACTTGGAGCCTTCCAGGTCTCACAATTGGATTACCAGTATGGTTTTTTCCACTCAGGTAATTCCGAATGCAACTAGTTATTCATTTGTAATAACTTCCCCCCAATAACATCAACCTCATGTTGATCCTTCACCTTCTTCACCAGTTAGATATCCTTCACATTCTCCACTTGAAAGGTCTTCTTCTGTTTAATCTTCTTCGTCGAGTGAAAGCTCGGAAGCTAGTAACTGGGTGGATAAGAAGAAGAAGAAAAATAAGCAAGGGTCTAAACCTCCAACCACTACTGGACATATTGGAAAACCACCAGTTACTAATAATCATGCTAGGAGTGTTGATGATGCCAACATCACCCAAACAACCCGTAAGCCCAAGTACCCTTGCAGGCTTTGTAAGGGTAGCCATCTTCTAAGGATTTCCCTAGTCTATCTAAGGTTATATAAGCATGGTCCACATTCCCTCACTAACCCATGTCATCAACATCTTAACAACGTGCTGACGAACTCTCGTTAACTAGTTAAGATATCGATGGGAATAATAAAAGTAGAGTAAAGTTCCCATGTATGTTATGTGGAGGGAGTCATCAAACACACATTTTCCCTCCTATGTATGAATCCTTGAAATTAATGGAAGACATGACTGTTTCCCAGCCTCAACTTCTGGCTTCTTACAACAACCTTACTCTCAACCCACCTGTTGTTGATGGAATGATCAATCTGGTCCCTTCGTCGGTTAGTCTAATTGATCATGTAGTCAAGATGGTCATGTATTTAGTTGAGCCTATTGACAAAGTGGTTGATTCGATCCCATCCTCAGTCGATATCATTCTCCCGTTAGAGAGTGAAACCCAAGTGGTCGATCTGTTTCCACTCGTTGACCCCATTCTCCCCTTGGAGAATGCAACCCAAGAGGTCAATATGATCTCATCATCGATCGATCCTAATCTACCACTAGAGAGTAAAACCGATACTTCCCATGTTTTTCTCATTGATACAGAATCTATCGTGCTAGGGGGAATTCCTCCTTCTCCCATGGAACCCCCTCCAAGTAATGAGGCCATCTTTTTTATTGGGGTGCGCTAACTGGACCTTGTCTTCCCTCTCACATTCCTTTCAATATTCCAGTACAAGTTTGTGGGCGGGACGTTCCTCAAATGCTGATAGACGAAGGTGCGTCTATTAGTATTTTGTCCTCAATTTCTTGGCAAGCTTTGGGTTATCCTTAGCTTGTGCCAGTTATGCAGAATCTGTTAGCTTTTAATAGAGGAACCAATCAACCTTTAGGGACCCTTAGTTTCACATAACTTTGGGAGGGAAAATTGTCTTTATTGACGTCATGGTAGTCCAAGACCCATTGGATTTTGATTTACTCCATGGGAGAGATTACATCTATGCAATGAAAGCTATCATGTCCACTCTTTTTCATGTGATATCTTTCCCTCACGATGCAAGAGTGGTGAATATTAATCAATTTTTTTTTGTTGGTCCTGACTTGATTATCAACTCAATTACCTCCCTGAACAGTTCTTATCTGCAGACGATATCTCCCCCACCACAAGTCAATTATGTGGCATTGTCTCCCATGATTTCAGCTGTTGATGCATATGATCCTCTCACTATACGCTCAACCTATTATGACTTAGATACGGTAGTTGACATGGTGATTCTCGAGCATAGTTCATGTTCCTCTGTCAAGCTCATTAAAAAATGAAATAGTTTTTCCCCTCTATGTTTGAGTCAATTCCTTCGTCTAGTATTTGAATATTTATTTCATTCACCTTTACAGTTGGATGAAACAAATCTTGGGGGGAATTTGCTACAACCTATGGACTTCATGCTTAAGTTAATTTGCTAGCTTCTTAATTTGGGGACAAAGTACCAACCATCCCTGGATAATGCATTGCAAAGTCATAAGCATAGTTTTCTCTAGTTCAAGCTTGTGTATAAATGAAACCACCTATCTCAAGCATAGTTTCCTCTAGTTCAAGCTTGTGTAAAAATGAAACCAGGTCCAAGCATAGTTTTGGCTAGTTTTAAGCTTGTGTAAAAATAAAATCTATCCCAAGCATAGTTTTGTTTTGCTTTAAGCTTGCGTAAAAATGAAAGAAATCCCGAGCTTAGTCTTTGTTCTTTCTCATGCTCGTAAAGACTTGAGAATGTAACTAGGTAAACTTTTATCACTTTTTCAGACTCATAAAGGTTATACGAAAAAGGGAACCCCTGGAGTATCATTTAATCTTTTTTTCAAGCTCCCTAAACATGAAAATATAGCTGAGAGACCTTGTTCTTTTCACACTCGTAAAATTATTTGAAGAAAATTTATGATGAGCAGTATATTATCGCTTTTTCGGTCTCGTTAGACTAAATTACGAAAAATGACATTTTGGAGTTTTCTTTAAGTGTTGTTTAGACTCTATAAACATGAAAAACCCCTAAGTTTTCTTTCTTTGGACTCATAAAACAAACATCGAAAGGCCCATATGGGAACGAACCACTCCTTCCTAGAGTTCCTTAAAAATACTTCGAAGGAATCATCCGAAGGATGAACTTATAGTTCAAGCATATGTTATCCTCCTCAAGATTGTGTAAAAATAAAGAGGTACTCGCCAGAAATGGTGGGGGTAAAATTTGGAAAGAAATGTATCTAAACCTGTATTCTACGAAAGAGTTGCTTTTGAACATGACACCCTTTCACTCGCTTTGTGTCTAGGTTGGAAAATACGCTTGTCTCTTGATCATACTCCTTTATAAGATTAAAAATTAGTCTGTGATCCCTTTTATTGGGTCAGTGTTTCTAAGACAATTGTCGTTTCGTCAATATGTTCAAAGATAATTTCCACCTGAAAAGACTTCTATTGCATTGGCCATTTTTGCAGTCCTTAAGCCTTCTATTGTGTTAGCCATACCTGAGTCATCCCTTAATCACTTGTTACTTTGATCTATTTCAAATCTTGTTACCTTTTTCGTGTCATTGATGGAGGATACATTAAGGCCCTCCTATGATGAGTCTTTTCCTATCGACTTCAACTCACTATCCAGGAATTAGACCTAGAAACTAATTGGTACCTTAGAACTTTCATGCCTCAATGGCAGGTTTCCTCGCTTTAGACAATTGGTTTTCATTATTGACCCCTGATCGTGAGATTGCATCAAGTGTTCGACTTCAGCTCACAAAATCACACCTTTTGGATTGTACTAGTATACCTTGGGAGGCATTGACATTAATGGTGATTACCCTCGCATATGTTAACGATATTCATTAATGATCAGTAATCAAGTGGTTTCTACCATGTTTGACTTCAACACATGTATTCGCATGGTTATATTCGTACTATAGAGTGATGGAGATGAAGACCCTGGATATTTTCTAATAGATTCAGGTTGCGTTGGAGTATATTCAGATTGTACTGTTGTATAGATCCATATTATGTCTCGTGGCTATGTTAAAATTTGAGTCTTTAACACATTGATCCACAGTGTATTTTTGGTGGCTATGTTCAGATTTGAGTCATAATGGCATGGATCCACAGTGTATGTTTGGTGGCCATGACCTGTATTACTTGACATGGATCTTTGCATGTTGGCATTTATGATAAGAGTCATTTGTATTATGAGTATGAGAATTCCTACCTTAGTGATGATATATTATTGTATTGTATTTCCTTGTTTGGTTGTAGGTTTCCGACAGACATGTTCCTTGTTCCCTAAACACACTTGACAAATTATTTCAGTGATCACTCTGTTCTAACTTCATAATTTGGGGGGCTCACTATTACACATTATTTTCATCACCCCTATGAATGTTAATGATGTAAGCCTATCCTTTTTATTGAGAAGGATCAATGGCCTAAATCCCTAAAGAAGACTGAAGATACATTTTCCCACAGAGATGAAATTATACTTTTCCTTTGTAAAAAACATTAGAAAAAGGGATCATCGCACCTTGCTTAGTGTTGAGGGTGAGATGATCTAGGATCGTCACAGGTTGCACCACAGTGGTCTGTGATTTCATCGTATTTTTCTCAGTGTTAAGGGTGCGACAATTTTCATGCGAAGGAAAAAGAGGAATTTCTTGAAAGTTCTAGAATAGAAGCTTCAAGGGTGACATGGCCTCCGATCAGTTTGGTTCTGATTCGCATCCCTGATCTCTTGGGATCATCCTAACCTCCTCACCCTATCCCTTTCATCCTATAAAAGGAGAGGATTTCTCATGGGGAAATTTAGCTAGGGAAAGTTGGCTAGCTTTTGGAGTTGGAAAGTTCTTGAGTTTTGTAGCTTGCAGTTTTTAGAGCTTGTATGTTGGCTTTGTGATTTTCTTTGTCAAGATAGATTTTTCATCTCAGAATCCATGGAGTAGAAGTGTGTGGGAAGAAAGGAACTATTGAAAGGAACCTGACAACATCAATGAATATGGTTTCATCTTTCTTCCACATTCTTTAATACAGTGATATTTTTCTTTCCCATAAAATTGGTCTTATTTTATTGTATGACTCCTTGATCACATACATAGGTTTTGTTGAGTATACGTTGTTTCTTTCACTTCATTGGCTTGTGTCTTTTTATAGGTTCAAGAGCCCATAATCCTTGGAATGGAGCAAGGATGATACTAGCGAGGATAAACGACATTTCAAAGGTATGTCATTTATCTCTTGTTAGCTAGTATGCTTGATAATTAAAACTTAGGGAAAGTTTTATATTATGTCTTGTTTTGTTCTAGTTTCGTGGTGAAACTAGGGAGATCTGTTTGTGTCCGCACTTACCGATTAATACAATAACAATGGGATATATGAAATATAGGAGGGGAGTTTAGTAGAATTAGGATATAGATTTTTTTGGTTTTATTTGTTGTTTTACTTTACTTTTATTTTATTGATTTGGGTTTTATTTTAATTTTTAAATTTTTATAATGTTTTTTTTTTGTTTTATTTTTAATTTTTAAATTTTATAATGTTTTGTTTTTTGTTTTTAGTTATTTTTTAATTGTTTTATTTATTAATTATTTTACTTTATTATTAAAATTATTATTATTACACTAACCTAATTTCTAACCTAATCACACTAAAGTAATTACTAATTATTTAAATTAGTAATTTAATTAGTTATTAAACTAATTAATATTTTATTTAATTATCTATCCTAGGTTATCTAACTTTGTTTTATTTAGGGAATATTGGTAGGAGAATGATGAGGTGGATGGTGTAATGGACTGAATGGTGCAGCAAGATGATGAATGAAGGATTGGGAAAAAATGGATGAAGGGGAAAAATCATTGAAGAAGTCAATAAGCCAAGAGACTTCGTGTTGAGAGAAATGCTCATGAATATCATGAAATTTATGGAGTGATAACACAATGATTGTGATCACTCCCAAAATTCAAAAGGGAACGGTCACAAGTCCAAGATCTTTTACAAGGATCTATGTTTGTGTGACGCTCTGGCTTCTGCATGATTCTTGCAATCCTATCTCTCTTGATCTTTCCTTCGACCTTTCCAAAGGTCCCAACGTTGTGTTCGCCAAACCTGTGCAACCTAATACGCTACCTCTCATGATCTTTAGGTTTATATTGGATTCCTATAAACCTCATGCTACAACAACCATTAAAAAAAATAGGAACTTTTAACCTTCCAATTCGAACTCGTCTCTACAACTCTGCAGATTGAACCCATTAAACCTCTCAGAAAATCCTAAATTATTTCAACTTGAATTTTCCCATGAATTTGGGGATATTTCTCTCTAATATTTCCATTTTTATGCAAATTCACATAGTTTGAAATATGTGACAACAAATTTCTCAAATTCAAACTCGTTCTAGTCCATACTAGTCCATTGTTTCAACCAAAAGATCTTATACTAATCTATAACATACCCAGCCACCCATAGGCTGGCCACGCTAATCTGTAACATACCCAGCCACCCACATGCTAACCACGCTACTCCAAAAAGTTGTTTTTGAACTGATCTCGAATTCTAATAACATTTAATCTGAAATCAAGCATGAAAGACCCACATGCATTAATCAAGATACATGCTACAACATAAAATAAATAAAAAATGTGCCATACAAAAAAAATAACCAGCAGACATGCACCTTATAAATACATATCTTAGAGAAAATTAAATACACAATGGAATATACATTATACAGAAAACACATGACAGATCACACTTATCTCTTCAAGTAAAGATTCACCAACTGGTTGTAGACCAAGGATATTCCTCCCAACCATAGACATTTTTGTTCATTTAGTCTCAATAGCAGGTCACCCCCAAGCCAGAGCTATGAATCCACAAGGACAGGTCCTAGGAAAAATCTAAATCACACAACAGTTGGATAATTAGATCTCAGGTTTTCCAACCAAACAACAAATCCAAATTTCCATCTCTCTTCCCCCTTCATCCTATATGACCCAAAGAAATGAACACCTTTCTCTACCATCCAGTCCCTCAGAATGTTCCATTTCTCTCCAGGGCTCCATTGTTGATGGTCAGGAAATATCCCTGTTGGAAAATCCAAGATTCTCATCCGTGGATATCTCTTTCGAAAATTCCATCAATATCATGCACACATGCATCCATTCCCTCCTGGAATGATCAATAATCTATTACAACCATCTAGAAATGGATCTCCTCCATCCATCCATTTGTTTTTATGCTCATACTAAGAACACACGAATTAGCAAGAATGAGGCTCAAAAAATGAAAGAGTGAGAAGGGTGTAACAATGAATGAATAAGAACAAGTGAACCCCCAAACAAACCAAAGATGGGTTTATATAATTTCTTGGAAATCAAGAACCACATGGCCTCCCCCAAGAAGCTCATGTAACCCATATTCTCAATGAAATCAATTATGGGTAAATAAATACATAATAAAAGACTTAGACCCTAAAGCCCCCTCTCGTGGAATCATAGCCCCCTATCTCTTTTTTCCTTGTCTATCTTGTAGCCAATAGTGTATTTTATTAATGTATATGAAGTATTACATTTTCCTAGGAACTCTGGCCACTTTTCAACTTTACCAGCTCACCAGTCTAAGTCACAATTATATAATACATTCTAGTTCATAAGGGTTAAAACTTGGGTGTTACATATCATTTATCTCAAATGGTTGAACAAATTCAACCCCACCAGCAATAGGTTCATGACAATACTCCACAAACCAAGCAACACAATGTCTCATGCAAGGCAAACAACTCACCAAGATTCAGATTCAACAATCCCTTTCCCCTCTCCCGTGGGCACTCAACACAATGGATACCATTGTTTCCTAAGGAGGGAGGATTGATCTAGGTGGATATCGATGGCCACCCACCTATTCCAATTAAAACATGACAATATTCTAGCAACTTACTATTTTTAGTAGGTTTTCAGTTCCTAAAATTTCAGGGACATTTTGAGGTCCTAAATGACATTTTTTCAGGATTGAGCACCTCAAAGATAGTCGAAGGCTTCAATTGAGCTCCAAAATGAATCTGCTCGGTGATACCTTTACAACAAGCTATCATGTGCCCTAAACTAAGATCGTATTCCAAATTTACACCCACGGGAAGTTTATACACCAAACTAACCAAAACGAGGTCTACAAAATTGTTTTCTTTTTATCTTTTGGGGTTAGGGTTTTTGATTTTATTTATGTTAAAAAGAAATTTAGATCCTCATTGTAATAATATTCTTTTGAATTTGAGTACTCTTCACATCTCCTCTCAAAGATAAGATGCCACCACTCTAGCAAGTCTTTCACTCTATATTTCTACAATTTAGTACATTTTGTTCATTCATAGAAATTGTGTATTACTGTATCTCTATTTTTATGGTTGCATCTCTGATATATTTCTGTTATATTATTGGATATATGAGATATCTCTATACATTTATTTATTATATCTTTGATCTCATTTTGTGCCAAAAATAATTTGGATTAGTGGTACCAGAGCATGTCGCTCTTGATCATTTTTGAGTGCATGTCTCTAACAAGGTTTGAGTATAGAAAGTTGGGTCTTGAGCTTGTCTCTCTTACAGAAAATAGCTCTCACACGCACAAGAAACCCTCCATGGTGGATGAAAATAAAAATGACATAGAAAACGATTCTATTAATATATTGCTTGAGGAAGCTCTCACGCGACAGAGGGACGAAATGTTGGAAAAAATTTCCCACATCGTTCAATGTCTGTTGATAATAATCTACACGTCTTCATCAAGTAGTCACTTTGGAGGCACCTCTGCTTTCAAGGTAAAAGTTAATTTCGATATTCTCATATTTTAATAGTAGATAGATGCAGATGTCCTAGAAAAATGGTTAAATCTTCTAGAAGGTTATTTCTTTGTTCACAATTTTTCCAATAGGGAAAAGATCACCTTMGCACTCAAGGCTCTCCTCCATGTCAAACATTGGTGGGAAAATTATTGGGAGAAAATTTCCACAGAGGGGCTTGGAATATATGGGTTTGAGCCCACTTGGGATTTTTTATGGATGCGGTCAAGGAACAATATTACCCTGTTGGTAACTATGATGACCAATACATGAGATGGACCACGATGCATCAAGAGAGGGGCCAAGCAATGTCAGAGTTCACCAATACCTTCCATACCTTGCACACCAAGCTAGGTATAAAATATTTTGAGAGATGTTTGGTTTTGAAATACTATGGGGCTCTACACAGATACATCCAAATTGAAATGGAGTTTCTGGATTTCTCATCACTGGGAGTTTCCTATCGATAGGCTATCAAAATCAAGCAGGAATTTAGGAACCAAAACAAATGGGAGTTTGGGTATGAAAATAAGTAAGAACCAAAGTATCATAAATATGTCCCTAACAAAAAGCCTCTCGAAAACTAGTCCAAGCCACAGGAAAATAAGGGTCACGAGAAGACGAAGAAAGACACTGAAAAGTGGTGTGATTTCCAAAAAATCCCTTGAAAACACACTGATGAATTTCGCTCAAAACAATCATTGGTGGATGATATCAAAGACAAGGAGTGGAACCTTGATTATGAATTTGATTTAGAAAATATTGGCAGAATACAGATCATTGATGCAAACCCCAGTGCTACTTTCATGACCAAAAAAACTTCAACCAGAAGAACCAACAGATCCTGAGGAGGGGCAGTGCATTTTTCATTCACAAATGTGGGTGAAGGGGACCCCGCTGCATTTTATTGTTGATAGTGGAAGCTAGAAGAACCTAATCTTAACATAGTTCATCAAACAATCGGGATTGTCAACAACACCACACTCGTATCCATACAACATCAGGTGGCTTTGCGAGGGATGTGATTTCCATGTTAGCCAACAATGTTGATTGTCATATGGCATCCATCCCTTCAAGGATGAGGTATTATGTGATGTTTCCCCATTGGGTGTTTGTGATGTTCTCTTGAGCCAGCCATATATGTGGAAGCACCATGCTATCAATGAGTCTCGACCCCATGGTGTCATTGTTACTATGGGGGTTCGTCTCTATAGGATACCAAAATTAGTTCCAACTACTATCCCACCTAAACAGTTCCGCAAGGTAGTAACTCATACTACAAAATTCAGCTTCTTCATAATCTGTTCAAAGGGTGAACAAAAGGACACTACAACCACTATAGCCTCGGTCCAAGCACCTTCTATCCAACATAAGAAGGACGACAAGATTGCATCAAAGCACAAATATTTTTTATGCACACAATAATCTCATGCATCTCGACTGGTTGAACAGATTCAATCCCGTTAGCAATAGGTTCGTGATAGCCTTCCATAAACCAAGGAGCGCAATGTCTTCAGCATGGCAAGCAACTCACCAATATTCAGATCAATAGTCGCTTTCCCCTCTCTCCTGGGCACTCAATGCAATGGAGACCATTGCTTCCTAAGGAGGGAGGATTGATCCAGGTGGATATTGGTGTCCAGCCACCTATTCCAACTGGCACAAAATAGTCTTCAGGGAACTTACTATTTTTAGTAGGTTTTCGGTTCCTAAACTTACAGGGCCATTTTGAGGTCCTAAATGAAGTTTTTTTGGGATTGATCACCTCAATGGTAACTAAAGGCTATGATTTATCCCTCAAAATGAATTTCCTCGACGATACCTTTCCAATGAGATATCATGTGCCCCAAATGGATATCATATGCCAAAGTTACTCCCTCGGGAAGTTGACACACCAAACTACCCAAAACGGGGTCCACAAAACTGTTGGATTTTCATCTTCTGGGGTTAGAGTTTTGGATTTTATTTATGTTAAAACGGCCTTTAGAGCCTCATTTTAATCATATTATTTCAAATGTGAGTAGTCATCGCATATATTCTCGGAGATAAGCTACCACCATTCTAGCAAGTCTTTCACTCTGTATTTCTACAGTTTTGTACATTTCTCTCATTAATAGAAATTGTGTATTACTGCATCTCTGTGTTTATGGTTGCACATTTGATATATTTTTGTTATATTATTGGATATATGAGATATATCTTTATATTTATTTATTATATATCCACTCTCATTTCATGCCGAAAATAATCTGGATCAGTGGTATCAAAGAAGTCTGATCTTGATCATTTTTTTCAATGCATGTCCCCGATGAGGTATGAGTATAGCAAGTTGGGTCTCGAGATTGTCTCACTTGAGGAAAATCGTTGTCGCATGCCCAAGAAACCCTCCATGGGAAAATAAAATAAAAATGAAAGAATAGATGATTCTATTAGTATGTTGCTTGAGCAAGCTCTCACGTGACAGAGGGATGAAATGATGGAGAATTTTTCCCACATCCTTCAACGCTTGTTGATAAAAATCATCATGTCTTCATCAACCAACCACTTTGGAGGAACCTCTCCTTTCAAGGTACAAGTTAATTTTGATATTCCTATATTTGAAGGACAAATAGATGGATATGCCCTAGAAAAATGGTTAAATCTACTACAAGGTTATTTCTCTATTCACAATTTTTTCGACAGGGAAAAGATAATTTTCGCACTCCTTAAGGCTCTCCCCCATGTCAAAAATTGGTGGGAAACTTACTAGGAGAAAATTTCTACAGAGTATTTTGGAATATATGGGTCCGAGCCCACTTGGGATTTTTGTGTGGATAAGGTCAAGGAACAATATTACCCTATTGGTAACTATGCCGAACAGTACATGAGATGGACCACACTACGTCAAGAGAGGGGCCAAGCAGTGCCAGAGTTCACCAATACTTTCCATACCTTGCGCAGCAAGCTAGGTATCAAATATTTTGAGCGAAATTTGGTTCTAAAATATCATGTTTCTCTACACAGATACATCCAAACTGAAATGGAGTTTCTCGACATATCATGGTTGGAAGTTGCCTATCAATATGTTGTCAAAATCGAGCGGACATTTAGGCACCAGAATAAATGGGAGTTTGGGTATGTAAATCCGCAACAAGAAAAGTATGATAAAGATGAACCTAACGAATAACCTCTTGAAAACCAGTCCAAGACACAGGAAAATAAGGATAACGGGAAGATGAAGAAAGAAACTAGAAAGTGGTGTGATTTCCACAAAATCCCCTGGAAGAACACTGATGAATTTCGCTCAAAAAAATCATTGGTGGATGATATCAAAGACAAGGATCCGACCCTTGATTCGAAAAATATTGGTAGAAGACATATCATCGATGCAATCCCCACTACTATTGTCACGACCACAACAATTAAACCAAAAGAACCAACAGATCCTAAGGAGGGTGAGAGCCTTTCTCATTCACATATGTGGGTGAAGGGGACCCTGCTACATTTTATTGTTGATAGCGGAAGCTATAATAACCTCATCTCAGCAAAGGTCATCAAACAATTTGGATTGTCAATAACACCACACCCGTGACCATACAACAATGGGTAACTTCGCCAGGGACACAATCTCTGTGTTAGCCAATAGTGTCGATTGTCATATGACATCCAACTCTTCAAGGATGAGGTATTATGTGACGTTTCCCCATTGGATGTCTGTGATCTTCTTTTGGGCCAGCCATATATGTGGAAGCAGTATGTTATATATGAGTCTCAAACCTGTACTGTCATTGTTACTCTGGGGGGTCATCTCTACAGGATACCAGAGGTAGTTCCAAATTTTGTCCCACCTAAATAGTTCCGCAAGGTAGTATCTCATACTACAAAATTTCGCTTCTTGACAATTTGTTCAAAGGGTGAACAAAAGGACATTGCAACCACTACGGACTCAGTCCAGGCACCTTCTAACGAAAAAAAGAAAGTCGAAAAGATTGCATCAAAGTGCAAATATTCCTTCTGCACATAGTCATCTCATGTAGCTCGATTGTTTGAACAAATTCAACCCCACTAGAAACATGTTTGTGACAACCTTCCACAAACCAAGCAGTGCAATGTCTCCAGCAAGGCAAGCAACTCACCAAGATTTATATTCAACAATCGATTTCCCCTCTCCCCTAGGAACTCAATTCAATGGATACCATTATTTCTTAAATAGGGAGGATTGATCCAGATGGATATCGGTGGCCACCCACCTATTCCAACTGGCACAAAACAGTCTTTTGGAAACTTACTATTTTAGTAGGTTTTCAGTTCCTAAACTTTCGTGGACATTTTGAGGGCCTAAATGAAGTTTTTTTTGAGCCCCCAAAATTAGTCTCCTCAACGATACCTTTCCAACGAGATATATTTCTCCCCAAACATAGATTGTATGCCAAATTTATGCCTCCGAGAAGTTGATACACCAAACTAGCCAAAATGAGGTCCACAAAACTGTTAGCTTTTCATATTCCAGGGTTAGGGTTTTGGATTTTATTTATGTTAAAAAGGACTTTAGATCCTCATTGTAATCATATTCTTACAAATGTGAGTAAGCATCCCATCTCTTCTCAGATATAATATGACACTATTCTAGTGAGTCTTTCACTTTGTATTTCTACATTTTTGTGCATTTCGCTCATTAATAGAAATTGTGTATTACTGTATCTCTGTGTTTATGGGTGGATCTCTGATATATTTCTATTATATTATTGGATATATGATATATCTTTGTACATTTCTTTATTATATCTCCTCTCTCATTTCGTGATGAAAATAATCTGGATCACTGGTTGCAACCTATGACCAGATAAGTATCTCATATTCCTGTGTACTGGAATTGAAATGTATGGTAATATTGAGTGCAATTGTATTCATGGGTGTGTATTCTTTTGTGATGAATAGATTGATTTCTCATTACAAGTATGTGTATTTGAGTAATGATAGAACAACATAAATAATTGATTTCTATGAATTTTGTCTTGAATGGATAGATATTCCTGTACAATCTGAAAGGAATCCATGTTTTGTGTGAAAGTGCTCGTGTTCTTGAATATGTGAGCTATTCAAGTCCATGTCCTTGAATGATAATGTATATGTATGTAATTTGATGTGCATTACACACCTGAACAGAATAACCTTGTACTCTATCCCAAATGATAAGAAAATTTTGTATTGTTCTAAAATAAAGAAAATAAGCGTGTGAATGAGGTACATGTGTGCACAATAGGTTATCTATTGTAATGTATTTCCCGTGAAAGGAATCTAGGAAGATAAACTAAGAGATGAATGATAAATTCGTGGATTAAGTGTCTTATCCATTTTGGAAATGGACTATAGAGTCCCTCAAGCCCTGTTAATACCTTAGAAAAGACTCATAATATCTCCTTGATTAACTAAGTCCAAGATTGGACCGTTAATCTACAAAAATATTGTGTTTTGTGTGGATGGAGTCACAACCATTGATCTAAAGAGACAAGATGATTTCAACCATTATACAAAAGGTCTCCTTGATGAAGAACTATGTTTTGAACTTGAAGGAATCAAAACCGTTGAAATCAGCATAGCAAATAGATCTTGACCCTTCATTGAAGTACGATATGATTCTCATAGAAGATGTACTCGAGTCAACCAAAGACATTGATCTGTTGGAGGATAGGAGGCAAGAAGATCCAAACCATTGGTCAGAGGATGATGGATAGAGTAGCCATGTAGACTCAGACTGAAGGTACTCTGATGGGAAAGGCTCAAGTGGCAATCTGGACCATTGATCGGAGTAGAGGGGAGATCAATTCTCAATTGTAGAACTCCATAGGGCTTCTTCTAAGTGAGGTTAAGAGGGAATATGGAATAATGTTAACGAGGAGTGTCTACGTACCCAAGAATGATACGTGGCAGCCTATAATTGGTCAAAGGAATTGAGAGTGGGTCTCTATCGAGATTAGGCCTTTTAATGGGTTCTTCAATTATCAAGCATAGGATCTATGGGTGGATATATATCCACGATTGATCAGATTAGTCTATGTTTAGTCCGAGATAAGACTCCAAACTAACCATAGTCATCAATCCATTACAGTATGGAGGTAGTATATCTACCACTATTGGATCTAATTTCCAATACCTAGGAGCAAATTTCGTTGAAAAGACTTTGGATAGAGTGGAATTTCAGAGGGAATTCTTGAGTGGTCACAAAAAAAATCCAAAGGAGAAAATCTGAGGTTGAGTATGGATCGTTGATATACTAACAGGTGAGAGAGATATCCTCCATTAATTTCTTGAGACTCGTTCGAGACAGGTTGAGATCATAATAATGTGAGGGTGCCAGCATGGCCGCCAACATGACCAAACTGTGACAGGTGTCACTAGGTGACTGGTTGACGAGACTAGAGTGGGTCTTGTTAGGTGAGAAGGTCCTTTAGACCTTGGTATTATTTCTGACCATTGGATCTGCAGGTTAGTTAATTTGGACCATTGAACCAGGAACAATTTCATCAAGGTTTGAGGGTGGACCTGTTAGGTGTTGTTCAGAAACACCAAAAACAATGAAAGGAGGAGTGATATGGATCGTCAATTGGAGCAGGCTAAAGACATAGTCTGAACTGTTGATCTATTGTGGTTCCTTCTGTCAACCTTAGAAGTAAGAAAGGGATGAGTAATTAGTTGTCACACAATTTGGTTTTTCTGAATTACTCAGAGATGTTGGATGAGTGGATTGAGGACCATTGGATCTCAGAGGGCCCCGGTTAAATGAACGTCATTGGAAACTTTAGCTAGGTGTTTACAACTTCATGAGAATTAGATTCCTGACATAATGTCCCCGACCATCAACCCCACTATCGGGCAATGTTACTATGTAGAAACATTCACATACTTATATATAACATCCATATTAAATAAAATTAACTCCTTTAACCAAATAGTACAGAGTAATCACAGGATTACTGCTAACATTCATAAATAATGGAATTAACAGTAAATATCTTTGCAACGAAATACATGATAATATTACAAGCATCACAAACATGCATTTTAGTTGAAATTAAAATACATAATGATACTTATCTTAGAAATTGTATTATCTCCACCAACCACATGTAAACCTTCCACGAACCTACCAGCCTTATACCATGTTGCTCATCACGCTCTGCAGTGGGTCACCCCCGAACTGGGACTAAGCTCCACCCAAGGCAAGTGAATCCTAGACTAGGCTGAGGTTATAGTAAAACTACACATATTAGCTGGAAGGATTCTCTCCAGGAGCCTTATTATGCCCACTACTGATGAACTCTCATTCCCCACATGACTGTTCCACCCTAGAGTATACACCTTCACAAGAATAGTCCATCGGTGCTTCACCTCCCTCTCTGGGTCTCGACAATAGGATAGATCAGGAATTCTCAGAGCTCTGTAGCTGGTGCTGGACTATCTCTGGGAGAAACCCACTTCCCAACAAACTCTTTCACATAGATAGAGCTTCTCACAGGCCTGACAACCTGCCTCTTCTTCTACGAGCCTGACAACCCGCTTCTTCAGCACACTCCTCGACTTAGCTCCAGCCAGGTGAAGAAAACAACCATGGTTCATCACTCATTCACACATGGATGACGACCACAACAGAAAATGGGCATTGGCCCAAAAATGGCAACATCCCATGCTAAAAAAAACACACTTAGAAGATTACTCAGGTGTTGGGTTCCTCAGAAGAAACAAAATGGTTTGTTGATTTCAGGTCTCGGGTGTGTGCATGATTATTGCAAGGTCCAATATAGAGGTCACAGGATTCACATGAATACCTGGTCTGCTTCTTGGTTCTCTTTTCTAGGAATTCATGACAAGAAAATTAAGCAGAGGTCTTTCAAAGAGGTCTCATGGTTTCAGACAGAGCATCGAGAAAAACTAGCAAAACGAACCCAGACTCAAACAGTTCAGACAACTGATGACATAATGGAGGATGAACCCCCAACTTAGCTGACACTTTAGCTTTTAACCACATGCGCCCAGGTCGACACTTGTCTTCCTGCAGCTGCATGTGTTCCCTCTTGCACTCATTGGAGATGGATGTGTTGCCTCTCCCAAGACTTAGGATAAAAACATGTTTGTCACACAACTTTGGAATAATAATAAAATATTATTATCAAGGAATTAAGCCCCTAAGCTTAGCCCCTCTTTCCAACCTTTCATCCCCTTTTCCCTTACTCACCCTGTGGAATATTATTCCTCCATCACTCTTTCTTCGTGGTTGGTCTACACGCAACGATGTTTATTCTTTATTAATGTTCTGCATATTACATATAAAAAAATAGGCTCCTGACCTTTAACACTTAGGCTCTCTGGCCTAATAAACACATAATCCCACTAGCTTATCAATACTCAGATCACCATCCTATAAAACATGATTTACAATTCATAAACATGATTACAACAAGGCTCATCCTTAGGGATATTACAATCCCCTCCCCTTATTTTTTCACCACCCTTAGTGTAAATTTTACACAGCATCAACAAGATTTTCAAAATATTCTAAAGGATGCGGGTATTCTGCCCGCATAGCATCATCATGCTCCCATGTCGCATCCTCAGGACCGTACTAGGTCCACTAGACCTTTACAATCCCTATGGCTTGATTCCAGAGTTGTTTTCTTTTTTGGACCAATATGCGCACAAGATGCACTTGCATGACACCTTCTTGATCCACCTGAATTACATTCCAATCAATTACATGATTAGCATCAGTTATATATTTCTTAAGAAATGAAACATGAAACACATTATGCACAGTCATGGATGCAGGTAATGCAAGCATATATGCAATGGGCCCAATCTTTTCTAGGATTTCAAATGGCCCACAAAATATGGCTGCCAACTTGGCGTAGTTTCCCACCTTCAGGGAACTTCTATTGGCTTTCACTTTCAAGAAAACATGCTCTCCCACTTTAAACTCTCGGTGGGTTGTGTTTTTATTAGCATAACTTTTATGCCTGTCTTGGACAACATTCAAATTCTGCTTAAATTTTTGCATTTGTTCTTCCATTTTCTTGAGCAACTATGGACCAACTGCTTCCCTATCAGTTGGATTATCCCAACTTACTAGATTATTTCACTTTATGCCATAAATTGCTTCAAATGGGCTCATCTTCAATGATGCTTGATACCCATTATTATAGGTTAATTCTACCAAGTGTAGGTAGTCTTCCCATTTCGATGGTTTGTCCATCGCATACATCCTTAGTATGTCTTCTATTACTCAATTCAATAGCTCTATCTGCCCATCCAAATTAGGATGATAGGTTGTGCTAAAGTTCATATTTGTTCCAAACCCCTTGAGTAAACCTTTCCAAAAATTTGAGGTTAATTTTGGGTCTCTGTCAGACATAATTGTCTTGGGAATTTTGTGCAATGATGATATTTCCCTCATAAAGATATCAACAAGATCCATTTCCTTGTGAGTAGTCTTTAGTGGAATAAAATGGGTAGCTTTCGTAAGCTTGTCCACTACCACCATGATTTAATCATGTTGCTTGCCTATTCTGGGCAATCCCGTGATGAAATCCATTGTCACCACTTCCCACTTCCACTCAGGAATGGGTAAAGGTTGCAGCAACCCTGTTGGGTGCCTGTGCTCAGCTTTAACCTTCTGGAACTCCATACATTTAGTGATGTATTATGAAATCTCCTTCTTCATTACTGGACAAAAGTAATGGCTCTTGACTGTTGCCATAGTTTTCTGATATCTAGGGTGCCCTGCATAAGGCACATTATGCATTTCATCCAAAATCACAATTTTCAAATCCTAGACATTAGGTACATAATTTTTTTTCTTGTATAGAAGTATTCCATCAGTTTCCAATTTATAAATCTCCACTTTCTGTGGCATCTTACCTTATTGTAGCTTTGCTACCAAATCCCTGTACTGCAAATCTATATTTGCAGCCCCCAAAATTCTTCTTTTAATATCAGTTCAGTACATGCTAATGGTCGTAGCATGCAATTCATGCACTCTCCTACTGAGTGCATCAGCCACTTTGTTCTCTTTTCCTTTGATATTCTTGATATCAAATTCATATTCACAAAGAAACGCCAACCACCTACTCTATCTAGCGTTCAAGGTTGGCTGATCAAATAAATATTTCATACCATTGTGGTTTATTCTCAGTTCAAATCTCCTTCCCATGAGGTAATGCCTCCATTTCTTTAGAGCATGTACTATGGTTTCCAAATCAAAATCATGAGTTTCATAGTTCCTTTCGTTCTCTTTCAACTGTCTAGATTCATAACAAATTACAAATCCATCCTGACTAAGGACTCCTCCCAGTCCTTCTTTGCATGCATCTGTACACACTACAAAGTCTTCATTCGGATCTGCAATCCTCAGGATTGGAGCATTGGTTAACAGTTGCTTCAATTGCTGGAAGCTTCTCTCACAATATTTTGTTCACTGAAACTTCTTCTCCTTCCTTTGCAAGGAAGTGATAGGGTGATCTATCCTCGAGATCCCTGCAATAAACCTTCTGTAATAACCATCTAGACCCATAAAGGATCTAAATTATGTCACGTTCTTTGGCACTGACCATTCTCTGATGGCCTCAATCTTCTCAGGATCTACATCTATCCCATCCTTTGAAATAATATGCCCCAAGTAATGGATATGCTTCTGATAAAATGAGCACTTGCTAAACTTGGCATACAATTGGTACTCTCTTAGAACCTGCAACACCATCCTCATATGTTTTTCATGCTCTTCCTACAACTTGGAATACACCAGGATGTCGTCCAAAAAGACTATGACAAACTTGTCTAGATAGTCTTAGAATACACCATTCATCAAGCACATAAAAATAGAGTGTGCACTCGACAGCCCAAATGACACCATTGTGAACTCATAATGGCCATGCCTTCTTCTAAAGGAGGTCTTGTTGATTTCTTCATCCTTTATCCTTACCTAGTGATATCTCGACCTGAGATCTATCTTTGAAAATATTTTCTCATCCTTCAAGTGATCGAAGAGGTCATCAATCCTCGGAAGAGGATATTTGTTCTTTACAGTTACTTTGTTCAATTGTCTGAAATCGATGCACAATCTCAACGTCCTATCCTTCTTCTTCATGAAAAGGATTGGGGCGCCCCAAGGTGACACGCTTGGGAGTATATACCCCTTCTTCAGAATCTCTTCAAGCTGCAATTGCAACTCTTTCAGCTCTGGCATACTCATTCTGTAAGGATCTTTTGACACTAGAGATGCTCCAGGCATCAAGTTTATAGAGAAGTCAATATCTCTTTTCGGAGGTAGTCTGGGTACCTCTTGAAATACATCTTTGAACTCTTTTAGTATTGCATGATATCTAATATTTTAGACCTCATCCTTAGATGCTTCTTCCACATGGGCTGCAAATAATTGACAGCCTTTCCTGTATCACTTCTTCAGCTACATTGCTGATATTTCTCTGATAGCAACAACTATGGGAATTCCTTGGACTGTTCTCTGATTTCCTTCCTCATCCAGGCAAGTAAATGCCTTGTTTCGAAAGCCCAATATGGCATGGTGTTGGTCCAACCAGTCCATCCCATTTATATAGTCATAATAACCTAAAGGCAGAACATTCAATTCAACCTTTGTGCTTAGTCCATTCATGTCCACTGGACAAGACTTAACTAACTCAGTGACTTTCCTCTTGGTTCTTGTAGCCAGCTACACTAACCAAGACTTTTCATGTTTTCTTCTCAACAAATGAAAAATTTTCACCACTCTAGGATCTATATAACTATGGATAGACCCTAAATCAATTAAAATAGTAAAGGCATGGTTGTTGATCATACATTCTACTTCAATCATGTGGGACTGATATTTAGCTTTGTTGTTTTCTAGGGCTGCGTATATCCTTGGCATTCTATTGTCCATGTCCTCCATTGTTTCAGTCTGTTGTACATTATGGAAAACTCTCACTTTGCCATTGTTATGGGGAAAATCCCTGTACTTGTGGTTCCCCTGACAACCCCAACACTGAATGGGCATCTTTCTTGGCATTTGTTTCCCTACGTCAGCCATTCTTGGATCTCTAAACGATGACTGTCCTTGAGGATTTTTTCTGAAAAAGGGTGGATTAGTTCCCTTCTTCCTCTGATCCATCTGAAATTTTTTCTTGTCTTCCCAAGCCTTCCGAAAGGTAGGATTCTCGCTTTGATTCTCATATAAGCATTTATCCCTCCTTATCGTTTCTTCCATACTCTTAGGTTCATCATACTGAATCTTGTCACCAATGGAAGGTGGCAATCCACTTAGATACCTCTGAATCTTGATAGTCTCGTCTTTTATGAACGGGACATACTTCAGTAATTCCAAAAAACCTTCATTCATACTCATCAATGGTCATGCTGCCTAGCTTGAGTTCAAAGAACTCTTTCATCTTTCTATCATAGTATATTTTAGTGAAGTATTTCTTCTCGAAATACCTCTTGAATTCTTTTCAAGTGATATATTTCTCTCTAATGTGATGCAATTGCACAAGATGATCCCACCACATGGATGCTTTTCCTTTCAACTGATACATCACAATTCTTCCTTCTACATGAGAGGAATAATTATGCAGCCGGAAATATTTCCTCATGCCAAGAAACCATGTTTCGGCATCTTCCTCCTTCTTATGTTCTCCGTCAAATGTAGGAGGCTTAATATTTTTCATTTCACCCTTCAGTTCATCCATTCCATATCTCCTGTGCTTTCTGGTAGGAGATGGGATTGAAATTTTGTGTTCTTCCTGATTGGAGTGTTTCGGGGAGTGACGACGATGCCTACTAACACTTCTTGATCTCCTTTTCTTCTCAGGGATCCTGCGACTCCCTGTTTTTCTTGAGTCACTCTCCTTATCCAATTTCTTTTCGATCCTTTCTAGGATCTTCATCAACTTTAAGTTGAATTCTCCCTATTGTTCCTTAGCTTTCATGAGCTTTATGTTATCTACTCAGTGAAACTGGGCATATTTTTGCAATCGTTCAATGATTTTCATCATATTCCCTTCCTTATATAACTCTTCTCCATGTCCAGTGGAGTTCAATCCTTCAACTCCTAGATCAACATCCATTCCTTTTTCTTCATCCTCAAAACTGGAAGCAGTCCGTGCCTCTTCCATTTATTTTGTACCCAGTGGTAATTATACTCAGTTCTGGCACTCGTTAAACTTCTGCAAACACAATGTGTAGACAACCAAAATTTGTGAGGCCAATATTCCTTAACAAATCACACAACATTCATAAAAAAATACGATTCAAGAAAATGTTTAGTTTTCATCCTCTGTGATTCTCGTTTAATCAAGAATCCCCGCAGATTTCTTCTTTCAGAGCTCTTCTCTGCTAAGTTTCTGATCAATAGTCCCTTTCTCTCAATCCCCAACCCATGCAACCATGGTTCATGGCCAAGTGATATATCAATAAGTGCGTACTCGGGCCTTCGACCTTGGAAATTTTCAAAGCACAACACAACAGTCTCTCGGAGTTTCAAGTTACCAAACTCGCACAGTAGGGTGGATCAACGGTCCACATTTTGGCACAGGGGTAGACCAGGAGTTCAACGCTACAACAACACACCAACAAAACCCTAACTACCAACCCTTTCAGCAACACCTGTGAAGCAGATGAAGTCTCACTTGAGGTAGAGGCAAGGGTGGTTGCAAGACTCAGATGTCTACAACCTTAGCTGGGACACATATCTGTGATTGTAACACATTAACATAGCACTTAGTAATTGCAGTTCATTAATATTCAACCTTAGTTCACAGCACAGCTAAACCCTAACAACAGATCAGCCCAACATTCACACAGATCCAATGGATTCAAGAACTAAGCATACCAACAGAGATCAGATCTAGCATTCGTTCACATTATTCAGCATTAAGCTATCATATCAGATTCATCTATCATCTAACAATGCACTAAGCATTGAATCACATAAACAAGAGAGCAATCATAAATCACAAAGCATTCATAACACAGGATATACGTGGTTCACCCCATCCCTGGGGCTATGTCCACCAACTCTTCGTATTCTTTATTAGCTTCTTTCAATCCGCTTACATGCAAAAATCCTCCAAATCAACTCCATAGAGGACAGGAGATCTGTGCACCTTTCCAGATCCTCCTTCCCCGAGTAGATCTAGGAACATAGCCTTACACAGTCTTTTACAGTCACTTGCACTTAGCCTTGCAAGTCTCACACAGTGCGCACAAAGCCAAATCACACAGATCTACTTTTGCACTTAGCAACAATGGCTCACATTGACTAGTCACTACTCACTACTTCTTATATTGCCTAGACTTCTATTTATTCATTACAAAATAGGCCTAAGCATGGGTAAACCCATGGGCCGACATCCCCATACCCATTACATAAGCCCAAAACCCAAAAATCCCTAAAAAGGGTCTGAGATCCCGTGATCTCCGCTTCAACTTGTGCTCCACCTTCGACAGCCAGTCGAAGTCCCAAAATGGTCAAAAATGACCAAGGGTCCTCAAAACTTGGTCAAGGTCCAACAAGCCCCCAACACTCACCTGTGAATCATCTTGAGTCACTCTGATATGGGTGCCTCTGCCTCAAAATCCTTGATCTTGGCTTGAGTGGATTCAACCTGTTTCTCTGCCATGACCTCCTGCTCAACAAACTCTTGGATTACTGCTTCATTGATGGGTCCCTCTAAGCATTGTTCAGCTACAGTGACGACTTGCTCCAGTTCTTCTCCTTGACCTTCTGTCTCTGCGAATAGTTGGCAAGCCTTGTCCTATATTGGTTGGAGCCTCTAAGTTACTTCCATGAATCTTCTCTGAATGGTGTGGAATTGCTACTGGGAAGTTCCTTGTTCTTAAGATCGCTTCATCCTATCAATGGCTGACAGGGGCTCCAACTACACCTGTATTGTTTTTGTTTGTTGCTTCACCTCCTAGAGCTATAAGTCCAGTTCCTTCAATTCAAGATCCTCAGTGAGTCCCTCATAAGTTTGGGCACTGTGATCACTCAGTTGTTTACATTCTATGGCAAGGCCCTTTATTCTTTCAACTGTGCCTCGAGCAATGGATTCTCTTTGATCTCACACATCCTACGAAGTACTGAGAATTGTTCTTATCTCTAGATGTGTTGTGTACTTCCTGTACATATTATTTATTTTTATTCCTGTTGCTTCTTGGGGCATCATACTCTTTACAAGTAACCACCAAGTTTCCAATGAGGTATGGGTCAGACAACTCTACGGGGTCAGCAAGGATAAGGAGTTTTGTAGGCCAGTCTTTAATGATTTCCTCCAATTCCTCTGTAGTGATTTTGTAGTAGTACTGAAGTTATTCTTTGCTTTCATCGACGCACGCATTAATATAAATAAAATGCCTATCTGTGCAAAACTTCATAAGAGACCTGAACCTGTTGAGGGTGTTCGACATCATATGAGGGAACGAATCAATAGCCCTCCTAAGCTGTAGGTAGTAGGTATGAAATACTGCATTTGACTACCATTGGTTTCCCATATCGCTCGAATACCAGAGTGTGGTGAACTTTGTAGTGAGCGGCTCAAATGGCTCGATCTCTGGGAAGGTCGCATCTTATGGAATCTCCCAAGCAATAAATGTGATGAGGATCAGGAGCCAACTGAAGTGAAACTCATAGCCCTAATCCTAAGCTTCAAGGCAGTCCAGTTCGAGATGGTTAACTAGGTACTTTTCCTAGTTCATCTGTAGGCCTTCCACACATTTCCCAGCGAGGTTAACGACAAACCCTATAACCTACATGGGTCTGTTCTTCCTTACTATATTTCCAACAATTAATTGGCATGCTAGGCGCACTGTACCATTCTGGATGGAGGCTACCTTGTAGCATTGCGTCCCCTTCTCAACATCGTCGTATGTTTCTTTAATCGTCTGTGCTAAGGCACGGTCTGCAAGTTTTCCTAAGTAGAAGTCTTGTGGGTCTGGTCCTTGCATGCTCAGTCCAATGATCCTATGGATTAGTGCTAGATCGACAGTGATACCTCTGTCCCACCATAGATTGCCACCATGGAAGCATGACAACAGGAGCTTAACGTAGGCATTAACCTCCTGGTGCCTTCCAAAATGTGGAATCTTCATTACATTCAAAAGGGTGGACTACACGAGGTTCATGGTCCATGGATGAGGGATGATTTTCATCTTCTTTCACTTCGTCTTGGTCAAATGTTTGTGAGGTGTGAGCATGCCATAGCTCTTATGGTCTCCCAGGTTATAGTCACTAATATTCAAGGTTGGAATCCTCTCTAGTTGTGGTTTGACTGTGCGTATCCCCTTCGGGAGATACGTAGTGATGACGATGTATTCAAAGTCCCTCGGGACACTGTCGTGACTCACTACACCGGCCAGGGGTGGTATGTACTCGAGTAGGATGGATGGTAATAACTTTGCATTCTCCAAGTCATCTCTATGCTTGGTTATTTTCTCAGTCGCAGCTTGGGATGGTTTGGATCTATGAGTAGTCAACGGGGAGGCTCGCACTCCTCTCATCGATAAAGCTTGTATGCCCACAGACATTACCTTTTCAGTCATGAGGTCGATGAGTATCTCCTTCACAGACTCTTCGACTGCGCTAAGTTCTTCAGACATACACGCTCGTGGCTGACTATCTCGGGTTGAAGAGAAACTACTCAATGCAACAGGATGGATGACAATAGGTTGATGATCACTGTGTGAAATCAACTAATATTTGATCTCAGGTAATCACGAGTGGAAAAAGTGTTCTCGGTGCAAGGCTCAATGGAATAAGTAGACAAATAGGTAACAGATCTTTCCAATAGGCGAGAAGCCTTCATTAATGTATTTCTATTCATTACGGCGCGGTCCCAATGGTCTGATGGCGAGCTTTCTGGCCATCACTGTTGTTCTAACCATTTGGTTTCTCGAGCTAATGATTATAATGCCTCCAATGGTCATATTTCTTCTCCATGGCGAAGTGCCATGCTGTGATGTATTGGTATCCCGATGAAGTTCAAATTATGGAATCCTTCCTTCTACATAGTTCCTTTTGGAACTTTCTGTAACTTTTCTATCTTTTCTTTCTTCTTATTGAGCTTTCTACCCTTATTCCCGGTGATCTTTGTCTCGATATTCCTCTTTCCATTTTGATTCTGATCTTCTCTGGGTATAGTAACTTCGCATTGTTGATGGTATTTACTAGGGTTCAAGGGAAATACTTCTTCTCTATCTGGTGTAGCTGCTCTACTCTCCTGTACAGATAGGTGTCTCAAGTCCTCGTGTTTCCTTTCAACTTAGACATCCAAGTTTCTAGTTCTGAATAACTTCGACTTGTTCTCCTTTTCTTCAATCAAATGTGTGGTCCTCCTAGTCATGAAATCTTTTAATTCTTGCTTCTTCTGCTCTAAGACTTCCTCTTATTTTCTTCTGGCTTGATCCTTTTCAATCCAAGGTTTTCCTAGTAACATAGAAAATGGGACATTGTTCTCAATAAATTTAACAACCTCAAAATATTCTTCTGTCGAGGTTCTATGAGCACTCGTAGATATCTGGGTAAGTCTTACACATAGGGTTATCATATTTCCTCTAAATAATCCTATTCCTCCCAATGAAGGAATCATAGCAGGCTTTCCTAAAATTTCCCAAGTTCTTTCTTTCATGATATTCACCTGTGTTTCCTCATCCAGAACATAGTCAATGTCAAAGTCTCCTATTATTGTTTCTATGCATTCTTTTTCTTTGAAGATATCTGGTAAGTTGATGTTTCTGTGATCATTCAAGGTTTTTTTCATTTGCAATAGTACAGTTTCTGATTCTTTCTGGGGTTCTGCCACAAGCTTAGTTTCTTGACCTTCCTCAGGGTTTTCTTGTCTCATATTCATTCTTTCAACCTTAGCAATCATTATAGGGAAATCTAGAACTTCATGATCCATATATTTACAACAAAGAAAACTGGGTCCTCTACCAGGTCATTCCTTAGCAAGATGTCCCGGTCTTCTCCAAATGTAACAAAGAGTTAATCCTCTCTTTCTCTTAAATGATCCCCATCCTTTTTTATACTGCACACTAGGATCATGGTAGCTAACATACAAAAAATTATTTCTAGGATCCTGCATCCATTTGTTAGTCCAAACATTCTTTCTATGCATAGGAATAACATATCTTTCACTATTCTTATCAAATCTACTCATATCAAATCTTCTTTCTTCTAGCAGTTCCCTAGTTTTCAGGCTAGGAAATTTTTTATCAAACATACCTAGATCCATATTTACAAGAATTTCTACTTATCTTACATTTTCAATCAAAATTTCTCACTATTCTTACCTTTCTCAGAGCACAAAGTTTCAATATCTTACCTCTTTTCTTCAGATCGGAATTCTCTTCTTAGCACAGAGATTCACAATCCAAGTAGAGTACTGTGCATTAGGGAAACATATCTACGCACAGAGATTTTAGAGTTTTAGGTCAGATTTTCGCACAAAGCTTCTTCTTCCTTAGTTCCCAACAATCACAGTTTCAGGTCTCGGCAATGGAACCATTTGTTAGCACAGGGGAAGACCCAGGGTTCAATGCTACAACAATGCACCCAAAAAACCCTAACTACTGGCCCTTTCAGAAACACTTGCGAAGCAAATGAATTCTCACCCGAGGTAGAGGCAGGGGTGGTTGCAGGACTCAGATGTCTGCAACCTTAGTTGGGACACAGATATTTGATTGTAACACCTTAATAGAGAACTCAATAATTACAGTTCATTAATATTCAACCTTAGTTCACATCGCAGCTAAACCCTAACAATAGATCAGTGCAACATTCACACAGATCCAATGGATTCAAGCACTAAGCATACCAACAGAGATTAGATCTATCATTCATTCACGTTATTCAACACTAAGCTGTCATATCAGATTCATCTATCATCTAACAACACACTAAACATTGAATCACATAAACAAGAGAGAAATCATAAATAACAAAGCATTTATAACACATGATATACGTGGTTCACCCCCTCCTTGGGGCTACGTCCACCAACTCTTCATCTTATTTATTAACTTCTTTCAATCTTCTTACATGTACAAAGCCTCCAAATCAACTCTGCATAGGACATGAGATTTGTAGACCTCGCTAGATCCTCCTTCCTTGAGTATATCTAGGCAAAGAGACTTACACTGTGTTTTACAGTCACTTGCACTTAGCCTTGCAAGTCTCACATAGTGTGCACAAAGTCAAATCACATAGGTCTACTTTTTCACTTAGAAACAATGGCTCACACTGACTAGTCACTACTCACTACTTCTTACATCACCTAGAATTCTATTTATTCATTACAAAATATGCCTAAGCATGGGTAAACCCATGGGCCAACATCCCCATACCCATTACATAAGCCCAAAACCCAAAAATCCCTAAAAAGGGGTCGAGATCTCATGATCTTTGCTTCGATTTTCGCTCCTCCTTCGACGGCCTGTCGAAGTCCCAAAATGGTCAAATATGACCAAGGTTCATCAAAACTTGGTCAAGGGATAACACCACATATACACAACATCCAACGACTAACACTTGCCATGGAATCTTAGGCGTCTGAGTTCCGGGACTTCATGACTTCAGAAGATTTCACATCCGCACACCCTGAACCATTAATCTCCAAACACTCCCATGTCACCTTAGGTGACGTTATTACTTCACATAACTTAACATTTTCCAATTGCGGGGGCATGCAATGGTGGTTTGGAGAAACCCACCTTTCGTCTCGCAATTCTCCTGACACTGACACATAGCCCCTCAATGAAACCGCGGTTTGGATTGTGGGACCACCTCAGAGAATTAGCTTTCATGCAACTTGGGTCCCCGCAATTCCTTTTGTCCATTGATCTTGATGTATCGTGATCAACGCCACTGTGGGTCCTCCGACCTTTAACTACGTTACGTAACCTCGGGCCCCACTAACCCTGCTCACATAGGATGCCACATGGAAAAATACTAGCGAGTGATACGTGGCCCATTCAAATGGGTGACACTAATCACTTTCCAAATTCCATCTCAATCTTCCACGGATTCTAAACCCACTGACACATGGCACACATCTTATGTGTCCACGTCACCTCTAGGTGACATCACCGTGACTCACCACTTTGGCTCTTTGGGCTTTAGGAGTTTCCACTCCTCTATGCTCGCTTTTGCCTGGAGTTCATGATCTACCGACGTGTGTCCTTCGCAACAAATGATTATGATCTACTTTAGGAATTTGGCAGTTTTTCACACTCCACATTTTAAATCCTCCGAAGTGATTTTGAATAAACTTCCTGGATACGGATCTAACCGTCAGGATCTTTTCCTACGATCTATGGTGTAGATCACCTTTGGGATTTTATTCCTTAGCACATTCCACTTCTCCCGAATTTTAAAATCCGAAAGGCTTCCAGGATAACCTTCTCGTACCTTCTCCAGATCTGACGGTTGTGAAGGACTCTCCTTTCTCCCAAACAGATCCTACGGCTCCAACACCCAAAGTGTTGAGCACTCTCTCTCTATGGTCAGATACCACGCTGACTATGGTTTTAATCTACTGCTACTCCACATGAGCTTCGTAACATGACCAAATAACCCCTTGGCACTTGGAAACATTCTAAGGTTCAAAATCGGTTCCATACGAACACCAATTCCACTCAAAACCTTGGGTCCAAAGACCACTTATCCGGCCCATCCAGGATCAGCGTGGAAACTATGGATCTGATACCATATTGTAACATCCTTGGCCATCAACCCCACTGTCAGGCAACGCTACTACGTAGAAACATTCACATACTTATATATATAACATGCATATTAAATCAAATTAACTCCTTTAACCAAACAATATAGAGTA
The DNA here is from genome assembly GCA_032191745.1 of Picea mariana. Lineage (NCBI taxonomy): Eukaryota > Viridiplantae > Streptophyta > Pinopsida > Pinales > Pinaceae > Picea > Picea mariana. Next base: position 567,271 of record JASDQU010100001.1, read on the forward strand.
ATCACAGAATTACTGCTAACTTTCAAAAATAATGGAATTAACAGTAAATATCATTGCAACAGAATACATGATAATATTACAAGAATCACAAACATTCATTTTAGTTGAAACTAAAATACATAATGATACTTATATTAGAAACTATAGTAACTCCACCAACCACATGCAGACCTTCCACGAACCTCCCAGCCTTAGACCATGCTACTCATCACGCTCAGTAGTGGGTCACCCCCGATCTGGGACTAAGTTCCACCCAAGGCAAGGGAATCCTAGACTAGGATGAGGTTATAGGAAAACTACACAGAGAAACTGGAAGGATTCTCTCCAGGAGCCTTCTTACACCCACTACTCATGGACTCTCATTCCCCACATGCTTGTTCCAGCCGGGAGTATACACCTTCAGAAGCATAGTCCATCGGTGCTTCAACTCCCTCTCTGGGTCTCAGCAACAGGTCAAATCAGGAATTCTCAGAGCTCCGTAGTTGGTGTTGGACTCTCTCTGGGAAAAAACCACTTCCCAATAGATTCTCTCACCTAGAGAGAGATGCTCACAGGCTTGAAAACCTGCCCCTTCTTCCATGGGCCTGACAACTCACTTCTTTAGCACACTCCTCGAATCAACTCCATCCAGGTGAGGAAAACATCCATGGTTCAACACTCATTCACACAGGGATGATGACCACAACATAAAATGGGCATAGGCCCGAATGTGGACACATCCCACGCTAAACACAACACACTGAGGCTATTAATCAGGTGTCGGGTTCCTCAGAAGACACAAATTAGTTTGCCTATTTCGGATCTCAGGTGCGTGCGTGATTATTGCAAGGTACAATATTGAGGTCACAGGATTCACAGGAATACCTGGTCGACTTCTTGGTTCTCATTTTCAGGAATGCGTGATAAGAAAATTAAGAAGAGGCCATTCACAGAGGGCTCATGGTTTTAGACGAAGGATCGGGAAAAACTAGCAGAATGAACCCAAACTCAAATGGTTCAGAAAACCGACAGAAGAATGGAGGATGAGCCCCCAACTCAATTGACGCTTCATATTTTAACCACATGTGCCCAGGTCGACACTTGTCTTGGAACTGCATGTGCCCAGGTTGACACTTTTCATGGAGCTGCACATGTTGGAGCTGCATGTGTTGCCTCTCCCAGGACTTAGGATAAAACCATTTTTGTCACACAACTTTGGAATAATAATAAAATATTGTTCTCAAGGACTTAAGCCCCTAAGATTAGCCCCTCTTTCCAACCTTTCATCCCCTTTTCCCTTACCCACCCTGTGCAATCTTAGTCCCCCATCACTCTTTCTTCTTGGTCAGTCTGCACGCAGCGATGTTTAATCTTTATTAATGTTCTGCATATTACACATACAAAAATAGGCTCCTGGCCTTTAAAACTTATGCTCTCCGGCCTAATAAACACATAATCCCACCATCTTATCAATACATGACTCACCAGCCTACAAAACATGATTTACAATTCATAAACATGATTACAACAGGGCTCGTCTTTGGGGATATTACACCTGACAATGACATGAGGTTACGCGGATCAGAACCATCGATCGGTAAACCGTGTGGCAAGAACCACTTCGAAGCATCAATAGAGCCACAATTTTTCCACGCTAGATGATTCAAAGGATAGAAAACCACATGGACACCATGTGGCAATGAGGTGGCACTTGGCCAATGAAGGCCAAGGAACTTTTGGAAATCATAACTTTTGATCCAGAGATTAGTTTTGAGAAAAATTACAGTCGCTGGAAAGATCTTGACGAGAAGAAGAGGATGGTGTCCTCTAGATGATCCTTTGAGACGATGGAGGAAAATAAAAAATGTAATACCCCATCCCTTAAAAGGGTACTTAGGGGGTTGAGTGTGTTACAAAGTTGTATCAAAGAAAGATACAACACCATTCTTGGATGGGCGAAAGATATATCAAAGGAATGGTATAATAAGGAAAATATGAGACTATTTAAAACAATTCATTTGCATTAAAAGTTTATTTATTATACACATTAACTCCTTGAGGAGAAGGACTACAGATTGAAGTGTTTATGTTGTTTTAAATTTTTACAATAGAAACCTTAACATGATGACTGTAGAAGAAGGATTAAATTGTTGACTTGGTGGAGTGATGGCTATTTCTACAGAAGTGGGAATTTGTTAATAATAACTTAGGGTAATACTTGAATGTGAATGAATGGAAATGTTTGAACCCTTCCATAAAGTTGCATGAGACATAAGAATGAATGAGCTTAGATGATTTTCTCAAGTGTAATGTTGTCTCTCCGTAGGATAGACAAATCCTCTTACATTTGTGGTGATTTTGTATGTAAGGAATAATACCCTTACAAAAAAATGTCCTTGTGTTTAAAGGAACCTAGTATGGATTGGTAGAATCCTTAGCAGTTTTAGTTACTACTTAAATAAAAGACTAAAACTTGTATATGGAATTCCTCATGATCGAAGGACTGACGAAAAATTTGTAAGGTCAATTTGCTTAACTTGTCTAAATAAAACTTATTAAGAACAATAAAAAAAAGTTCTTTGGATTGTTGAGGGTGCTCATAAAATAGGTGAAATCGTTTGCTATATGGGCTAGTTTATGAGCTCATGGATATACGAAGAAATGTATGCATGCCTATCGATTGGAGTATTTTCTTATGCATGAAAATGTAATATGTTAATGTGTTGTAAGAATGTATGTAACATGAAAATAGACACAGTGTAACCTTTAGTGGGATGTAATTTATGGTCTACCAATGGATCAATTTGGTTAATAATGACCCGTTGTCAGCAGGAAAGTTGACAACATGAATAAGAAGGACGATAACGATATTTGCATATAGTCGTATGAAGATATGAATGTAAGGACTAATGAGAGATTGATACAAGGTCTGATTAAGGAAGAGTTGGATCATTTTTAGATGACCAATGGGTCAGACTAACATCCATAGGTGGATGGTATCCATAAGGATATGGCTTGGTATGATCAACTAGCAATAAGAGGGAATTTAGGAAAATATTTCCTTTGAAGAGGTATGGTGACTAAGAATGAATTGAGGCATGAAGAGAGTTTAGGATTATTATCTTTCTAACTTGGGTAATATTGTAAGTTTCCTAGTCTATGTTTCTTGAATTGTGGATTGCTAGTATAACAAAAGAGTAAGAAGCAAGCGTGACATTTTTGTTGGTTGTTATATTGTAAAGAGGGAAGCCTATGTATGATCATATCGGTGATATTGGTCAAGTAAATGACCATGAGCTCCCATATAAACTAGATGATGTTAAATAAATGTGAATGAATGAGGTAAAAAGGTGCAAGTGATGTGCACGCACGTGCGTGCACACACACACACACTTAAGGGTATACTATGACTGCCTAATCAAGTAGGTTATGAGGAAAGGAGTGTGATTTCCTATATTGAATAATACTATATAAACATAGTTGACTTTGTTTTAGGAAGTCTGATTATTTTGTTTGAATACTAGCTTGAGGAGGATGTACTCCATTCCTCGGGAAGAGCTGGTGTAACCTACTAAAAGAATAAATGAGAAAGGATGCTTTGATGATATGATAGAAGGAGATATGATTATTCCTTTGAGGATTGCATGAGTGAAATGATTTAAATCGACATGCGATGTGTAAATTGTTAATTTTTCTAGTGGTGGACACACACAACATGTTAATGCATGTGTTTAAGTGCATAGAAGCACATCTTGAAAGAAATTTGTCAACATAAAGATACCTAATTGAAGGTAAAACTGAAATTCATAATAATAATAATGCATGTATTATGTCCCTTATGTAATATTGGGTAAGTATATGAAAAGATGAAGTTGAGGTTGACTCTAGAGTTAAGCCATTCAAATAATGATGGATGTGCAACAAAAGAGTTGCATGATGAAGAAATTCCATGTGGAGGAACTGTGTAAATACTCTTATGGGAGAGCAAATTTATCATATTAGTGACTGTTGGAAAATTAGGCAATGGGATACAAGCCCATATGTAGAAGAATCCTAGATTACATGTATAAATGAATAACATGCAAGAAAGTACTAACCAATCTGATTTGGTAATGCATAATGCATTAATTCATAATTAAGTGTGAACTAAATCTTGTTGCTATGAGATTGTTGTTTATAAAGTCAATATGGGATTGGTTGAGACTGCTCAAGGAATAGAGAAGATAGATCCTAATAAGGATAGACTACAGAAACAAATAAGAAGAAACGTAACAACACTTTTCTCGTTTTAAAACTTTGATTTGCTTAACAGAGTGTATGCCATATAGGAACGATTGTGAAAACAATTACACCTAGAAAATAAATTAATAAATATATTTAAATGGTCTTGGTTAAACCATGTTATGTAGAGGCATTGAGGCCTTGGAATTAACTCAGTTGGATTGAAATTTACAGACTTTGTAGAAGTTGGAAAAAGGGAAGAGTCCCTTAAATCATTTCTTGTTGTTTATTGAGTTTCTCTAGGGTGAGAGAACTAATATGCAAGTCATGTGTGAATGTTTCTGGCATGAGAATGTTGATAGATATATGAATCTAGGGACACTTGAAAATTTGATTACATTGGCACTCATAAATTCATTGAGGATAATGTGACAAGTGCATATAGAAATGCTAGGACATATCTAAGAATGTTTGGTAATTTAAATGGTATGATACATGCACTTTTATTTCACATGAAAAATAATATAATCGTGAATGTGATGATGTATGTCATGTGTAGAAAAGATTCGAGATATTGGGTAAGGACAGTTTCCAATGGTGGACAACCTCAGGTAAAGGACAATCGCAAGAATGATGTTGTTAGAAAAGAACCGTGGAAGGGACTGTGGGAGTTCCCATGAAGCACCACTGATGAGGTAAGACCATAGAGGGTGATGGAAGCCAAAAAGATATAAATTTATCATGCTTTGTGACATTATGTGTGAGGAGGGATTGGGTGAGGTCCCTCTTAAAATAATTTATACTTTAATAATTAAAGTTTTAATGTTGATTGACTATTGCATGCCATTGGCACCAAATATGGATGTGACCAAGGAAAAGAGAACCTGAATAAAGGAGGTATGAACCTCTGGAAATCAAGGATGATTGAGATCATTGCAATAAATTTCATGAACATAAGTGTCATGAATTCATTGAACAATCAGGAATTATTGGGAACAAAAGCACTCATGAGTATCAAATTGATCGAATGCATTGAGGAAATGTATGTTTGCATTGGAGGGTATGTAATGGAATTCCCGGTAGGGAAGGATAACCTTACAATTTTCTACCATAATTGTAACAATGGTAAAAAGGGGAGTTAGGTGGCTATGAACGTTGGCACCCTGGTTACTAGAGAAGAAAGAATGCTTGAAATGCATTCATGTGAAACTTTTAGTTTCATGTGTGATGATTTGAGGTTATGGTCAACTCAAGGTGGGAAGCACAACCCTGCTGTAGTAATGAATATATATAGGTAATACATGTGGTGAGAGGTTGGATGAGTTCCAACACACCATGGAAGCATTCCTACTAGGAAGAGTAATCAATCTAAAATCAATGAAGGAGTGCATTGTGTGTAAATGTGGCCATGGAAATTGATACACTGGTTAAATTCATATGATGAATTGATTGTATCAGAAATTTTTCTATGATGAAATGATGGATGTGGAAGGAATGATATTTCCTTTTTATTCGTATCATTGAATAAATAAAAGTGATTTAATTGTTAGTATGCACAATTTTGAAATTATTGAAAACCACTACAAGTGAGTAGTGAAAATGTGTGTCCATGATAACTAACAATTTGTTTGGTTGTGTGAATATGTAATTGTAGGAAGAAAGGTCTTGGATATGGTAGTTCTATAAGTCCATGCAGAAGACCAATGCCTATTGAGCCAAACTGATATGAGAAGGAAAATCTCATATTGGTGAATCTGGTTCCTGCATGGAACATATCTAAAAATGAGAATTTGAAATTTGAAATCTGTGGATAATAGATTTGAAAATTTTATTAAACTGATGATAATATCTCACTGTTATTGTATGCATGTGATACAGGGGAGATAAAATATCTGTCCTGGAGGGATAGAAGATGGTTGTCAAGATGGAAAGCATGGAAAAATTCCATTGGTGTGACATGAGAACCCTATGAGATGCCATGATCTCCATTGTGATGAGCTATGCTATGTTAGATAAATCCATAGAGATGCCTTGGTTGTAAGAATTTATAAGTCTTTGAGCTCCTCTTGTGTGAGGAAGCCTTGGAAAATGATGGATCACCCTAGGGATTGTATAGTAGAGAAAGTGATATTTGAGCCTTGAGGGTGACTGACTGCAAGGAAGAGGAGACTTGGATAATTTATATTACATGCTAGCCAGGATCATGAGTGTAGGTAGTATGTCAAGGGAATACAATGAGCCAAGTAAAATTTTATATCTGTATGGATGCGGATCCATAAATTTCATAGATAAGTATTGTGCTAATACATGCACATTTCCTCTTTAATTATGGATAATAGTAAATGTTTATGCATGAAATTCTAAATTGATAAGCATGTTTTTTGAATGTTTTTGTAGGAATGATTCTGAAATTCCAGAGTCCAAGTGAGGACCAGACCAAGCAAAGGAGGATGTTACTGAAGCATCCGAAATAAAAGGAATGGCATGTGTTTCTGACAAAAAAACCAAGGACAATGTTCCTTTTAATGGGGAGTGTAATGTAACACCTTGTTTATAAACCCCTGATTATGTATGTAATTAATCATGTTAATGATTTCCCTACCATGGAATATAAAAATTGTAAATGTATTATTGTATGATAGGAAATTGCAAACAATCGAATGTGGGGGTGAAGCCTTGAAGTACTGGCCATGATACCATTAGAGGGAAGAGTGAGGAAACATATAGAGGGGGTTAATCATGCTAATATTACCCAATCCTCCTTGCTGAAATATTTGAATTGGAAATATTAAAATATTTCCCTTAACTCTGATTTCAAGGGAAGAACAATTAATGAGGAAGGGATGGTGGATCAATGGTGGTTGAGAAACCAACCAACCTCAATGAATGGAAGTATGGAGAGAGTGCTTGAAATGACCTACAATATCAGCTAAAGGATAGAAATGATTGTAACCAGAGGTCCCCATGATGGATCCACAAGTAACCTTCTGATAGAAGAAACAGAAGGACATGTGGAGAACCTTCCAGAGCATGCGTGCATGGGAAAAGGCCCAAGAACGGGCAAGATGGGGGAAAATAATTTGGTGCAAAAAAGGATCATTTGATAAATATTGTGAAATTCCCGAGTTAGGGGGTGTGGAAGTCTCTATTAATAGTAGCATGAAGGAAGCAAACTAGAGTGCCTAAAACATCTAAGAAAGAATTCACCGGTGGTATCATGGCTTAGTATGGTTGTGGCCTACTGCCAAATTTACTAAGAATGCAGAGCCTATGGTTGGGTGGAAAGGAAAAAACCCACAGTTAGTTGGCTAGCTGCAACTTGTAACTAGATAAGTATCTCATATTCTTGGATATTGGAATTGAAATGTATGGTAAAATTGACTATAATTGTATTCATTGATGTGTACATTTGTGTGATGAATAGACTGATTTCTCATTACAAGTTTTTGTATTTGAGTAATGATAGAACATGAATAAATTTTTTCTATGAATTTTATCTTGAATGCATAGATATTCTTGTAGAATCTCAAAGGAATCCATGTGTTGTGTGCAAGTTCTCGTCTTATGGAATGTGTAATATATTCAAGTCTGTGTACTTGAATGATAATGTATCTCTATGGAATTTTATGTGTATTTCACACCTGAACAGGAGAACCCTATACTCTATTCCAAATGATAATAACATTTTGTATTATCCTAAATTAAAAAAATTAAATGTGTGAATGAGCTACATATGCGCATAGTAGGTTATCTGCTACAGTGTGTTTCCTATGAAAGGAATCGAGAAAGATAAACTAAGAGATGAATGATAAAGTCGTGGAGTAAATCTCTTAGCCAATTTGGAAATGGACTACAGAGTCCCTCAAGACTTGGTAAGACCTTAGAATGTACTTAGAGGATCTCCTTGAATGACCAAGTCAAAGATCATATTGTTAACCTACATAAATCCTATGTTTTGAGCGGATGGAATCGTAGCCATTGATTTGAAGAAATGAGATGATCTCAACTGTTAGATGGAAGTTCTCCTTGATGAAGAACTATATTTCAAGCTTGAAGCAATCACAACCATTGGAATTGGCAGAGTGAATAGTTATTGACCCTTTTTTAGAGTAGAATATGATGCCAGTAGAATATGTACTTGAGTCAACCAGAGTTGTCGATCTATCAGAGGATTGGAGGTAGGAAGATCCAGACCATTGGTTGGAGGATGATGGTTAGAGTATCCCTGGAGACCAAGAGTGAAGGTACTTCAATGGGAAAGGTCTAAGGGAAAATATGGACCATTAATCCAAGTAGAGGTGAGATCAATTATTAGTTGTAGAACTTTCTAGGGTTTCATCTAAGTGAGTTTAAGAGGGAAGGTGATGTCATGTTGATGGGGAGTCTCTACATACCTGAGGATGACATGTGGCAGCCTGTAATTGGTCGACAGAATTGGGAGTGGGTCCCTATCGATCTCAGGCCTTTGAGTGGGTTCTTTAATTACCAAGCATACGATCTATAGGTGGAGATATCTCCACTGTTGATCAGAGCAGTCCATGGTTAGGCTAGGATAAGACTTCAAACTAACCAGAGCGATCGATCCATCAGAGTATGGAGGTAGAATATCTACCACCATCAGATCTATTTTCCAATACATTAGAGCAATTTCAGTTGAAAAATGTTTGATCAGATTGGACCTCTGGAGGGAATTCTCAAGCGGTTGCAGAAAAAATCCGAAGGAGGAACTTCGAGGTTGAGTATGGATAGTCGATATGCTGACAGGTGAGAGAGATCTCTATTGTTATTTCCTTGAGCCTTGTCTGAGAGAGGCTGATGTCATAATGACGTGAGGGTTCCATCATGACATCTAGCATGACCAAACCATCACAGGAATCATTTATGGTCATCGGATCTGAGGGTTAGTGAATATGGACCATTGAACCATGCACAATTTCAATAGGGTTTGAGGGTGGACTTGTTAGGAGTTTTTAAGAAATGTCGAAGACGAGGAAAGGAGGAGTGATATAGACCATCGGTCGGAGAATGTAGAAGAAATATTATAAACCTTCGATCTATTGTGGGTCCTACTATTAGCCCTAGAGGTGAGGAAGGGACGATAAATTAACCATCACATAATTTGTTGTCACCAACTTACTTAGAGCCATTATATGAGTGTATTGAGGACCGTCGAATCTTGGAGGGGCCCAATTAATGGAAAATCATTGGAACCTTTAGCTAGGTGTTTGCAACTTTGTGAAAAATGATATTCTTGATGACGACATGAGGTTCCATGGGATCGAAACTATGGATCAACGAATCGTGTGTAAAAAACCACTTCATAGCATCAATGGAGCCATGTTTGTGCCACACCAGATGATGCGGATACTATAAAGCCACATGGACACAACTTGGCAATGAACTAGAAGATGGCCAATGAAGGCCAAGGAACTTCTGGAAATAATAAATTTTGATTCATAGCTCAGTTTTGAAAAAAAATGCAGTCATTTGAAAGTTGTTGACGAGAAGAATATGATGTTGTCCTCTAGATGAGGCTTTGAGATGATGGAGGAAAAGAAACAATTTAATACCCCATCCCTTAAAAGGGTACTTAGGGGGTTGGGAGTGTTATAGGGAAGCTAATGGCTGAAATACATTATAATATAACGATGAAGATAGAAAGGTTAAAGTGGGTAGAGTGTAAAAAAACTAATATTAGAAAGGTACCTATTAAAAATCTCTCCTCCCAAAGGTAGGCATGCCCATAACTCTCTTACCTAAGATAGGCATACCCATGGTTAGGTGAAAACAAGCATGGCCACCAATCAAGTACACTATAGATCCATGAAATAGAATGAAAAATCATTTCTATGAAATAATGCACAGTGGATCCATTTCAAAATAGTATTGTAGCTACATGGAAATACATAATGGATCTAAATATTCATACATATCATAAGAATAACTAAAATTGTATGAAGTACAAAATAGTTTTCTAAAAAGTACCAATGTCAAATGGATAGGTGGTACAATATGCACAACTCGTGTGGTAGAAAAAAAGGGAAGCCACCATAGGACAAGTTCTTACATCCAATTTCAACAAATGTATAAATCTAATCCATGCGAATAAGTGATCTAAAGTTGAACATGGGAGAAACCATCTAATAACCCATCGTTGAAGCATATTGTTGATAGATGTGAGGAAACCCACTGATGATGATAATGGGCACCAATGTACATAATACATCTTAGCAAGTGTGGATAGATGGTTTAATGTCAAACACTTGTTTAATACACCAATTAGGAGTCATTAATGTATACCCATTGTCAATGGTGAGGGAACTTGTCACTAATCATTGCAAGACTGAAGAAATTATAAAGGTATCTAAATATAATTCCGATGAGAAAGTCTTAATAAGAAGAGATATGCTAGAAGGAAGGAATAAATGTATCCCTCATCAACCAATATGATAAAGTGTTGGGAAAATGATATGATTTGAAAGTCTTGGACAATAATTAAAAGGAAAACATCACCGAGTATGATTTTTTCATCCACTGGATGAAAATAGAACATTAAAAATCCCCTGTGAGTAGAAATCAATTGTGAAAATTACTAACAAATTAAAGGAAATCCATCAATGATGAAAATGGAAACAAGGGTGAAACATGAATCCTAAGATGTGAATAGAGGTTTTGTTGTCGAACACATGGGAAATTTATCAGTTAGAAACCAATGTTGAGATGTCATCCGATAAGCACAAGGCATCCTACAAATATGAAAGTAAGTCCTAGGGTGTAACTGAATCTAAATATATCCTACAAATTAAGTGTATTGTAGAAAATAGGATAAAGACATTCTAATGAGTATGTAATAAGGAATCCTTCACACTTTCATGCATGGTAATGATATTGAATTCAGAGAAAATTGATAAAAGGGAAGGACAACTTGTAAGGTCAAGATATGAAATAAATGGATATCTCAGGCTAAAGACATTCCTTGAACATAAGAATAATACAATGATGACTTGAGCATCAATTGACATAAAAAAGGGAACCAAAAATATAAGACAACAATGTAGGATGCATTGAGGCCATTGCTGTATTCATTGGAAGAATAACTGATCAGAGGAGTATGAAACTAAAAATCATGGTTCAACTCCCAAAGAAATAATAAAACCTAAAATATGAAGGATTGACACAATGCAGGTGCTTTGTTCAAGGGTAACTTAATTTGACCAATCCATCATAATATTGAATTATCAATATCTCAATTATCCCCCACCCCCTCCTTTTTTAAAAATATTATATTTTTTTGTCTTTTTCATGTTAGAAAATCTAAAAAGAAATGAGTGACACAATGAGAGGAACTATGTTTGAAGAGCACAAAACAAACCTATGCAAAACAAAAGAGAAAGGAAGTGTGCAATATGTCGACACTCATAAGTGTGTCTCCTTCAAGGTAGGGTAGATCTGAAATGAATAAGCGAGTAATGCAAATGTGTAATAATAATGCAACAAAATGAAATAAGGAATTAGGTAAAGTAGCATGTGCAATGATAAGTACAACAAATGCATAACAAACAAAATATAAAGGTGGGATCCCCCGCGGGAATGGTCAGAAGTAGATGAGAAATATGAATGAGCTTCATAATGAAATATAAAACTACAAGGGCTCCATTCCTACCATCAAATAATAGGATGTGTTCTAGATGGTGAAAAAGTATTACATGAAGGAAATCCATCATAGGAAATCTCTAATATTGGAGTAGTGTAAACTGCAAATAGAAAAGGGTTATGCACCAACATCCAATTTGGTAGAGCCAACTGTGAATTTCATTTGAACAAGGTTTAAATTCATCAAAACTAATGGGACGCCTAAACCTATATGCAACCATTAAAATTGACTTTGAATATATCAAATAATGTATAAATCATGAACAATAAGAAACTAGGATTCCAACTCAAAATTCTATACCCACGAAATAACAATACGAATATCATATCTTCAAAATACAAAAAAGATATCTATTAAGAGTTCAGGGATGATTTTAATGATGGAAATTTATTTTAAAATGTAGAAACCTTGGCGAATATTACTAATCCTCCATATGACAACTACAAATGTTTGGCGATATTTTTGTAAAAATATTCAAAATTCTAAGGATTTTATATAGTTTGTATAAAATTTTGGTAATTTTTAAGGTAAAATAATTTTATCCTGTAGAATTTGGGCGAATCATTTTTAGAATGGAGAATCGTTTTTTGGGAAAAACCATGGAAAATTAGCCCATGAGCAAAATTTAGCCCCTAAAATCATCCCTGTAAGACTTATAGAGACAAGAATATTTCCAAACTTCATACCTTAAAAAATATTCATCTCAATGGAAGATTCTACTAGTGACGACTCAACAATAACATCGTTGGAGGATCTGCAAGTAAATACATCAGATTTAGAATGAAAATCAAATATGAGATTACTAATGGAGCTTGTAGGAATATATTTGATATTATAAGGCTCTAAATATCTATCAAAGAGATGATACTTAGAAACACTAAGATCCAAGGATATACAAACAAAGAGATCAATCTCAAGAGGTAAACCTAGGGACCTGTGACTAGGGAAATCAAACACAGAAATAAAATATGAAGATATGTGATCAGGAAAACAAAACTTGGAAATAACATATGAGGATTAATGACCAGGGATATCAAACTAAAAATGAAAATATGAGAATCTATGAACAAAGAAATTAAACTCAAATGAAATACTAACTTGTATCTCATTGACATAGTTGAAAGACTAAAAACGTCAACATTTGAGGATCTACTCGTAGAGATATTATAATCAAAAGGAAAAACATAGCTATATTCCATTACAAATGGGTCCAATATAGGGAGATCATATTTGGAAAGGATGGAAAAATTTGAATGAATTTCAAAACCAGTCAAAGATTTTAGGAGAGATTCATTTGAGGGAAGAACATTGTCCCAAAGATAAATTATTTTAGAACATTCACTTGGACTAATAGGGTGGAGAACAAGATTCACTTCCCCCATTGCAGAAAACAATTGGTTAATTTCTAGGCCCATATCCCAAGAAGCAAAACATGATTGTAGAGGCTCCTTCTTAGTATAAATTGAACACATGGAAGTGGAGGATCCTTTTTTACCACATTCTTCACCCATGGTAGGTTAGTGTCTACTAAAACACTAGAAATAGGCAAAAGGGTGACATGGTATAAATTTGAATGAGGATTGGTATCAATGGATGCTAATTGATTAATAGTGATGATTCTTCCATTTCAGGGAAAAATCATCACAAGAAATAATGTAGAGACCACAACATTCATAAAATTTATGTAGTCATTCATATTAAAGTCCAATGGGACTTCCACAACTATTACATCAACTAATATATTGTTCATACCTAGAAAAATAGGAAACCAAGGAAGAATCCCCAAGGGTTCATCGGGTTTTCTATGAAAGGAAAAAAATTGATGGAAAACTAACACAAGTTTTGGAGAACCCCACCCTTTCCAAGAATATGAGGATAAAATACTAAAAGAGTCTCTCTAATCTATAACACAATGATGAATGGTACATGAATTAAATTTAATCTTATTTGGAAGGATACATAAGAATGAAGGAAAATCCCAACTTGACTATTCTATTCAAATAAAATGATCCTACAAATTGGAGGGGACATGTTTGAAGTAAATGGAATGTCCCCTTGTCCGTAAGGTTATAAACTAGTAGTAAAGAAAACTTGTTAAATGGTCTTATCACTCTTCAGGGGAATATCATTGACTCAACCACTTCATCCACCAATGGTTGAGTAGGAAGGGGTGACTGAAGAAGCGTATGTTATTAAGGTGAAGAAGATATTTGAGGTGAGTACAATACCATATATACCTCTAGAATGGTAGGACATTGCTGAATAAGATGACCTCCCTTGCAAATATTATAAGGAAATTTAGGATTGTTTTGTATTTGTCTAGGTTTCTCAATGGTATTAATATCCCTAGTATTATCCACATTGGACGATTCCCCCTCAACCCATCATCACTTGAAATGGATTTTGTATTTCCCCCAACATGAATTTCATTGGCTGGACATGCTAACCTGTAATGTACCCAACCRCCCATAGGTTGGCAACGCTACTCCAAAAACTTGCTTTTGAACYGATCTCAAATTATAATAACATTTAATATGAAATCAATCATGAAAGACCCACATGATTTAATCAATATCCATACTACAACATAAAATAAATAAAAAAGGTGCCATGCACAACAAATAACTAGMAAACATGCACATTATAAACACATATCTGGGAGATAATTAAATACACAACGAAATATACATTATACAGAAAACACATGACCAAGTACGAAGTACTTGGATTAAGACCAAGTATGTTCCTCCCAACCATAGAAATTTTTTTTCATTTACTCTGAACAATAGGTCACCCTTGAGCTAGGGCTATGAATCCACAAGGACAGGTCCTAAGATAAATCTAAAACACACAATAGTTGGCTAACTAGCTCTCATGTTTCCCAACCACACAACAAATCCAAATTTTGAGCTCTCTTTCCCCTTCATCCCGAAGAACCCAAAGAAATGAACACCATTCTCTTCCATGAAGTCCCTCAGGTTGTTCCATTTCTCTCCAAGGCTCCAGTGCTGCTGGTCAGGAAATCTCCCTGCTGGAAACTCCAAGGATTCTTAGATGTGGAATTTTTTTTCCAAACTTCCATCAATCTCATGCACATATGATTCCATTCCTTCCTAGAATGATCAATACTATATTAAAACAATCTATCAATGGCTCTCCTCCTCCAACCATTCTTTACCATGCTCATACCAAGAGCACACGAATTAGCAAGAATTGGGCTCAAAAAATGAAAGAGTGAGAAGGGCGTAACAGTGAATGAATAAGAATGAGTGAACCACCAAACCAACCATATATGGGTTTATATAATTAATTGGAAATCAAGAACCACATGGAATCCCCCAAGAATCTCATGTAACCCCTTTTCTCCATAAAATCAATTATGGGTAAATAAAAATATAATAAAAGACTTATCCCCTCAAGCTCCCTATCTCTTTTTTACTTCTCTGTCTTGCAACCAACAATGTATTTTATTAATGTATATGAAGTATTACATTTTCCTAGGCACTGTGGCCCCTTTTCAACTTTACCGACTCACCAGCCTAAGTCACAATTACATAATACATTCTAGTTCATAAGGGTTAAAATTGGGGTGTTACATCCACATCCCCTTATTTTTGCATTGTCCTCAATGCACAACACCATTCCAATGTTATTAACATTAAAAATCTAAGCTCTTTGGTCTTAATCCACACATGCAATCCATCCAACTCTTATATACATAGGCACTTTGGCCTAAAATTAAACATGTATACATATGCATTCTGACCCAAAACATGTATAATGATCTTCAGAATTTATATTTATGGTAGCAGTTCCAACCAACAAGCTCTCCTTCCCTCTCAACCCTGCACAAACCAAATAAATGAACCCATTTCTTTGCCATGTAGTCCATCGGGTTGTTCCACTTCTCTCCATGGCTCCAGTACACTCAGCCAGGAAGTTTCAGAGTTGCAGCTTCAAGAACTCTAGCTACAACAAGTCCACTGGATTTTCTTCATTCCATGCCTTCATCATTGAGCTCGATTTCCTTCTCGTGTTGTTTTTCATGAGCTTCCAACTTCAATATCCAACATCTCATCTGTATTATAAAAATATAGTCATCATGAGATATTGTTATAACAATTTCAATCATAAATGTCAAATATGTTTTATACAGGGAAACAAAGTTTCCAAGCATGAGCTTCCAACTCATAATTTGTTTGGATCTTGCAGCTACAGACATCAATATTTATTATGGATTACAATAATTCCATACCCAATACCATTATTCCTGTAATTTTCTCAACCTTCAATCAACCAAACCAATTGTTAGCATAATCATGTAACAATTTGTAACTATTAATTTCTCAAATCTATTTTATGTGGGAAAATAAAATTTCTAGGCATGAATTCTTCTGCTCCTAATGTTTTTCTTTTGCAGCTATAGATATTAGTCTTCCTTCTGGGCTTACATCCTTGTTGTATCCAAGATCATCCTACCTGCAATTTTCCTCAACCTTCACTCATCCAAACAAGGTGTCTGTATCATGCATATGTATATTTTCATGGCAACGATTACAAAAATTCACAAAGTGATCTCAGAATTGTTTACAACAACAATTCAATCACTTCCATTAATCCAACTATTAACTTGAATGAACCCATCATTATTTACACATGTATTATCAACCAATATTTTCTTTCTTCTATCCTCTAATATTTCTATCACTTTGTTCCCTTGACATAGCTTTTCTATAATTTATCATTATATAACTAGTCTCACCTGTAACTTTCTTGTTGCATTATATAACAACTCTTGAAGTGTTTTCAACTTCATGAGTTAGCAATACTCACATGATTTTAGTTGTTATCATAATCATTTCTATTTTATATAATATATACGTCCATTCACCAAAATGCATTCAATAATTCCTGTAATACCACTTGTAACATTTTTAATAGTTCCAAAAAGTGATCTCAGAATTGTAACAAACAACAGTCCAATCACCTTCAAGTAGTATTCATATTAAATATAATGCAACTATCCATCATTATGTATTTTCAGCACCACATGCTTTTAACAATGCAACAATTAATTACTAAATAAAATAACAAACGATGTGCCAATACCCATGGCCACATATACACAATGCATCCATGCATTGACTACATAATACCGCATAACTATGTCATTCATTCAACCAACATTATTTGGAAGGTTTTGCCAATGCCTCAACACATCTTCCACACACTTCCTACTACTTTCCTAACTATTTGGATACCTTCCTTTTCAACCCAAACACAACACCAAGAATATAATTATTAAGTGCTCTTCAGTTTCGGCATAGAGGTTGCAGTCTAAACATCATATATACCATAGATACCATTGATCACTCACATAGCATTATATCTCTTCCATATCCAACCATATTATGGTCTCACACATGACTAGCTCTATGGATATTCATTTTTATAGAAGGAGTATGTCTCCTGAATTAACACGATTATGATCCCATAACCAATCATAACACACAGTACAACTGAAAATATATCTAAATGCATTCTATCATCAATAATATCTACATATTCTAGGTCTTTTACCATTACATATCAGTTTAAATCTTGAAAAATTAACTGAGGTAATTTCTTACCTCAATTCCCTTCAACATAGAAGAAAAAAATGCATACCTAGATGGTTGTTATCAACCTACTTGATGCTACCTGATCAATTGGTATTTGTAGAAGCTTACAGACTTCCTCTTTCATCATTTTGATCACCATTCCTACCACCCTCATGGGTCTTCACATATATGGAAATCATAAGAAACAACAACATCCACATATATAACCATGCTATATCATTTTCCCTGAACATATAATCTATCATTAGTCATAATCAATTTCCATAACATCATTACTGTTGATACTGAGAGGCGGGTGAATCAGTATCAAGTACAATTTAAAACCTTTTTCAACTTATACTTAAACCATTAAACTATATCCAATGAGAAATGAACAATAGTATAAGAGTTACACCATTACACCATAATACACCATGCACAATATATGAGAAATAATCAATAGTTATTGTTCAAGGGAAGTAATGANTCATTAGTCATAATCAATTTCCATAACATCATTACTGTTGATACTGAGAGGCGGGTGAATCAGTATCAAGTACAATTTAAAACCTTTTTCAACTTATACTTAAACCATTAAACTATATCCAATGAGAAATGAACAATAGTATAAGAGTTACACCAATACACCATAATACACCATGCACAATATATGAGAAATAATCAATAGTTATTGTTCAAGGGAAGTAATGACTTCCAAAGGTAGCTACAACTTCCAAATGTAAACGGAGGGATAAAAATCCAAGAGGAAGATGCAATCCTACAATATCAAGAGAGATTTGAACTCTCCATCCTTGCCCCTTCCTTCCACCCAATAATATATGAGAGATAATAAAACTTTACATTAAATCATCACCATCAACCAATCATTACATAGAACCTGATAATGATTCATGAGACTTCTTCAATTTCTGTAATTCTTCAATTCTTGGAGTATTCTGATCCTGTAGATAATATTACTCAATGTATTCTCTGAAACTCCTCCAATTTTCACTCCTTGAATCCTCCCCAAAATAAGGTTATATAAAGAATGGTAGACTTTATTCAATTCTTGTCTATTCAAAAGACCCAAGTTGTACAGCATGCGCTGTGCTCAATATTTAACATCCGATTCTGAAACTTTCACACAAGAAAATAAAGTCCATAATTTTTCCAATGGAAGTGGTCCCACTTCATTTGGATTCTGTATGAATAAGTTATGACTGTTTTACCCGGAACACCTGTTTATTGACTAGCTTCAGGACTTGTCACAAACGCTATCTTCCACAAAGTGTATCTCCATAATTATAGCGAATAAAGAGCTGAAAATTTTACCAGAGGTACCTTGATATGTCTTCTCAATACCATAGAGATTTCACCATCTGAATCATTCTAGAAAAAAAGTTATATCAAAAATGGTAAGATGACCTGAAAATAACATACCTTAGAACACATCACCAAAAGACTTCATCCTCCCTTGAAATCCGGACTTCTTTTACTGCTTATTTCCTTTGAAATTCGACTTGTGTATCAAAATAAATGTATAATGATATTTATTTATACCCTTTATGTCAATTCCTTTTAACATTAGGGCCGACCTGACACTTTTTTATTTTGTAATTCTTTTCTTTAATTATCTTCAAGGCCTACATGTACTCCCTTCTTCAATTCACTTTGTCAACTTCAAAAATTCATTTCTCCTCAACCATGAGGATCCACGTGATGTGACACATACCACTAGAAACAACATGATGTATATTATCCATCCATGGGTGTTTTATATGCATGTGCATTTTCCTTCATGTCCAAATACCTTCATCAATCTTGCGGTCCAAAACCCATGACTAGGGTTGACATCAATGACAACAACCAATATTCCAAGAATCTCCCCCTTTGTCATTGATGGAAACACTCATGCTCCCCCTATCATCATGATACAAATTTCTCTCCCATTTTGACATCAATGGAAAAGGTTATGGATTCCCCCCCTGAGTTTAATGGAAAAATGTAACTCTCTTCTTTGGGGCTGCTCCCCCTGAACATGTGGGACTCAATAATACTTCATCCTTATTTTTGGTCTTTGGGACTTTTTCTTCCTTAGAATCATTTTGTGTGGATTTTGTCTTCTCTCTCTTCTTCATGTCTAGGATGTATATGTTGTTCGATCTTCTTGTTGTAGTTTCAACCAATCTTCCTGAGTTATTTTGTCTGATTTTACATTTTCGGGAATCAAACGTAAGAGTGTATCCTTGATCACACATTTTACTAACACTGAGTAGATTATGATTCAAGTCTTCAACCAATAGAACATTCTTTTCTTTTACATTTTTTCTTCCAATCTCTACTACACCTTCTCCAAGTATTTTGGCATATGAGTCATCTCCAAATGCAACATTGCCACCCTTTCTCTTCAAGCTGATGAATTTGTCTTGATCCCCAGTCATGTGTGAAGAACATCCACTGTCTATGTACCATTCATATTCTTCTTTACATTCTTCAACGGTCAATGCTATTCGACAATCTTCATTGTTTGAAATCTCTTTCCTTCTCCATACTGTGGTTGGTATAGGGACATATTCATTCATATATTTGCAATCTCGTGCTTTGTGACCAAGATAATTACGTTTGTAGCATGCAATATTTTTTTCCATCAATGGGGAAAATGAATCATAAATTATGTTGACAAATCCATGATTTTTTCCATATCTTCTATTTACACCACTCATGTTTCTTGTGTATGTGTTCCTTTCATTGATTCTGCAATTAATTGCCTTATGTCCAAAAATTTTGCAAGTATAACAATGACCAAGAAAGAAATTTTGATACCTTGTAGTAAGTGGGCTTCTTTGTGATGTAGTCCATCTGGGTTCATGATCTATTCTTCTATAGTTTCCTTCATACTGATTGAAGCTTCTTTGATTTCTGAAGGTAGGAGGTATTCTTGGATATTCATCTCTTTTGTAATCATTCCTTCTTTCTGGTATCCTAGTCCACTTCTCATCAACTATCTGTGTAGCTCTTTCTTCAACCTTGTTGTTGGTATTTGCATCTTCTTTGTATGAAGTTTCACCGATGCATCCAAGATGTGTTAAGCCTTTTCTTACTTGAGGGTTTCTTAAGCTCTTCCTCAATGAGACAACTTCTTGTTCAAGTTTCTCACAATCTTCTTCTTTCTTTATCATTTGGACATTCCTTCTCCTATTCTTCTTTCTTCTTCGAGTAGAGTTTTCAAGGAAATGGTTTCTTCTCTTAGTTTCTCAAAGTCTTCTAATTGTTTCTTCAAGATTACAACTATCTTTTCACAACTACCCAATTCACTTCTTAGTTTTCTTTGCGTGTATTTGAGCTTGTTATTTTCAATCTCAACATGCTTCAATTTTTTAAGATTCTCATCTTCTTGTTGAATAATTTTTTCTTCATGATTTTCTTCTTCTTCATTGGAATTTTCTTCTTCGGTGTCATTTCTTTCAATCCTTGGATGAGGACATTCAAATTCAACATGACCTACTCCTTCACAATTAAAGAAAAATAACTAACCTCTATTTTCTTCTTTGAAATCTGAGATGTTGTAATTTCCTTCAACTTCTTCTTCTTCTGCGTCTTCCCTTACATAAAGGTCTTGTAGCTTGTACTAAATCTCTTTTGATGATGCACATGATCCCATCTTAGATTTAACTGAATCTGTCAATCCATCCAGGATGGTATCTATTGCAAATTTGTTGTTCCTTTTTGCTTCCTTCTGAGCTGCAGTCTTTGGTTTCTTCAAAGCATTGTATCCTGAAGAAACTAAGAACAAAACATCTGCCCCAAGATCTTTCAAGTAAGTTTCCATTCTATTACTCCAGTATTCAAAACTGCTTCCATCAAATGGTGGAATCCCATTTGGAATTTTGTCTTCCATTTCTTCTTAGGATCTTCCTTCCAGTGATTAAATTGTACTGAAGGTAACCCGCTCTGATACCAATTGTTGATACTGAGAGGGGGGTGAATCAGTATCAAGTATAATTTAAAATATTTTTCAACTTATACTTAAACCATTCAACTATATCCAATGAGCAATGAAAAATAGTATAAGAGTTACACCAATACACCATAATACACCATGCACAATATATGAGTAATAATCAATAGTTATTGTTCAAGGGAAGTAATGACTTCCAAAGGTAGCTACAGCTTCCAAATGTAAAGGGAGGGATAAACCTCCAAGAGGAAGATTCAATCCTCCAATATCAAGAGAGATTTGAACTCTCCATCCTTGCCCCTTTCTTCCACCCAAGAATATATGAGAGATAATAAAACTTTACATTAAATCATCACCATCAACCAATCATTACATAGAACATGATAATGCTTCCTGAGACTTCTTCAATTTCTACAATTCTTCAATTCTTGGAGTACTCTAATCCTGTATATAATATTACTCAATGTATTCTCTGAAACTCCTCCAATTTTCACTCCTTGAATCCTCCCCAAAAAAAGGTTACAGAAAGAATGGTAGACTTTATTCAATTCTGGTCTATTCAGAAGACCCAACTTGTAAAGCATGCCCCACACTCAATATTTTATATCTGATTCGGAAAATCACACACAAGAAAATAAAATCTGTACTCTTTCCAATGGAAGTGGTCCCACTTCATTTGGATTCTGTATGAATAAGTTATGACTATTTTACCCAGAACACCTATTTATTGACTAGCTTCAGGACTGGTCACAAACCCTATCTTCCACAGAGTGTATCTCCATAATTATAGTGAATCAAGAGATAAAAAATTTTCTAGAGGTACCTTGATATGTCTTCTCAATACCATAGCGATTTCACTATCTAAATCGTTCTAGAAAAAAAATTATAGCAAAAATTGTTAGATGACCTGAAAATAACATACCTTAGAACACATCACCAGAAGACTTCATCCTCCCTTGAAATTCGGCCTTCTTTTACTTCTTATTTCCTCTAAAATTCAACTTGTATATCAAAATGAATGTATAATGATATTTATTTATACCATTTATGTCACTTACTTTTAACATTAGGGCCAACCTGACACTTTCTTATTTTGTAATTCTTTTCTTTAATTATCTTCAGAGCCTACTTGTACTCCCTTCTTCAATTCACTTTGTCATCTTCAAAAATTCATTTCTCCTCAACCATGAAGATCCACATGACGTGCCACATACCACCGGAAACAACATAATGTATACTATCCATCCATGGGTGTTGTATATGCATGTGCATTGTCCTTCATGTCCAAATACCTTCATCAATATTGCAGTCCAAAACCCATGACCAGGGTTGACATCAATGACAGACTATTCCAACAATTACTTCATAATAACAGACTATTCTAATCTCACAAGCATGTTATATGCATATCCAAGCATGTGCATAGGCACAATTACATGTCCATATGCACCAAGCATTCACTGTCAACATGCCTACTAATGCATATGCAATTTAAGTTCATTGTATGCCTCATGCACTCTAGTGGATTTATGTTTCAGTTCACTTATTTATTTATTTATTTATGTTGTAGTTGGTTGTCCTTGAATTCCTTCAGATTCTTGCTGCCTTGTGTGCTCCCATTTTGGTCATCTGCACTATTGTTCCTTGTTCTGAATACTTTCCATCCAAGTTTCACATGACCATTCTTCAATCCAACCAATTTACTCAATTTGCAGCAGCTCCATTTGGGTAGTCATATCCAACTTTACCTTTATGAAACATTCCAACACCCTAGAATGAAGTATCTCAAACATTCCATCACTCTACTACCACAACACTCTTGAATCAAATAGTATTACTCCTAGTTGTCCATTAGATTACTTCTTTCACACTTAAGCTTTGAAACTATCTACACCTCTCTTCCTTCAAGGCTAGGCAGTCATACTTTTCCTTTCTATTCCCATTACTGAAATTATTCACCTGCTAGCTGCATGTCTTATGTGAGGATTCTTTCTTTTGTATTTGCAATTCATTCAGATCATGTAGTTGTCGACTAATACTTTTGTTCCATTATTCTTGTGTTGTTTATCCACTTTTCATTACTTTCCCTTTAGTTCTTGGTTGCCTCAACCATCTTCTACAATCTCTATCATTCTTCCATGACTATGATATCCAATCCTAGACTGGAATTGATACAATTAAATCTCTAATCCTGCCAAATCTACAAGCAACCATTTTTGTTAGAATTATACATATTATAGAAATCTGTCAATTAATTCTACATGTCTTTTTTCTTCTAAATTCATGAAGAAATATATTGTCATTCTCCATATTAGAACAATTCCATGTTATTCTCCTTTGAATCATCTTTCCAATGACTGTAATCTTGCCCCAATTCGATATATGAGATGAAAGTTATGGCTTCCCGAAAAAATTCACTTTCAACCCCTTTTCTCTTATTTTGCAACAAGATCTTGTCGAAATATTGTACAACCCCTTTAAACTGGTACATAATTTGAATTTTCATAGGTGCTTCCTTAAATCCAATTTCAATGTGACCACGACTCGAAACCACTGGCTTATTAACTCTTTAGTGCCTTCCTCTGTATTCTTCTACACAAGGGCTTGTTTTGAACATAATGTCTGAGGGATTGGTTGCTTCTAGGCCCTCCACAGCTCTAATTGATCCCTTTACCTTATCATGAGACCGGTGTTGGGACCAAGTCATCCAAAATTGGGCCCTCAACTATTCTCCCTTTTTAATCTTCCAACTTCTTTTGGATTAAACTTCGTCGAAACCCTTCTATTAGCTCCACTAGCAGATCAGACAGTCAAGATTTAATCTCCCGTTGACTGGATGGTCCAGGCCCATCTGGAGGCTTCAACAAGATCAATGATTGTGACTTAATAAGGAATTGGGATGAACAGTTCTTAATTAGTTCGGGACTTCAACGATCCAAGACTCGGGGACATTACAATTCTCAAGTCCTTCAACTCCCCTGGAGTTTTGCCCACCGAAGTTCCTACCCTATCCTTGCACTATTAAATAGGATGGTCAAGATAACTCCAAGAGGGTCTTAGATCAATGGACCATTTGAATTCATTACTCAGGTACTTCAAGACATTTCGAGTCATGATTTTCTCAACTCCTTCAAAGTTATACCTGCCAAAACTGTCATAAAATGATGATGACCGCTTACCGTCAATTAACCCCTCCTCTTATGCTATCCTTCCACTAGATTAATCCGATGGCTAGGAATTAATAAAGCATTGGGATGGATGGTCCTTAATCATATCAAGACATCGGTGCTATGGGACTCTAGGACATTTCAACTCTCAAGTCGTTCAACTCCCCATAGTGATATCTGTCGAAGTGCTTATGTCATACTTCCACTGCTTGATCTAATTATTGAGAAATGTCCCGAAGGGATATTAGATCGATGGTCTACATGAATTCGTTACTCTGGGACTTCTGGACATTTCAACTCTCGATTCATTCAAATCCCCAGTGTGATATCTGTCAAAGTGCTTATGCCATCCTTCCACTGCTTGATCTAATGACTGACATTGCTCCTGAATTCTTCCTTTGATCTGATGGTTGGTGAGATTTTGGGGCTTTGGCACTCTAAGACTCTGGGATACTACAAATCTCGAGTAGTTCAATTTTCCCCATAGTTATACTTGCTAAATTGTTCATAAAGCAATGATGATCGCTTACTGTTGGTTAACACCTCTTCTTACTTTATCCTTCCACTAATTGATCCAGATTATTTTCGACACGAAATGAGAGCGAAGATATAATAAATAAATGCACAGACATATCGCATATATTCAATAATATAACCGAAATGTATCAGAGATGCAACCATAAACATATATATATATTAATACACGATTTCGATTAATGAAATAAATGTACAGAGACTGTAAAAATACAGAGTGAAAGACTCGCTAGAATGGTGGCAACCTATCTCTGAGAAGAGATGTGACGGATACTCACAGTCGCAAGAAGATGACTACAATGAGGCTCTGAAGGAATTTTTACAATAAATAGGAATGAAAAAAACCCTATACATCCAAAAACCTAACCCTAGGAGATGAAGCGCCAAAAGTCATGTGGGCCCCGTTTGGGTAAGTTAGTACATCAACTTCCTGGGGTCGTAACTTTTGCATACGATCTTCATTTTAGGCGTATGATAGCCCGTTGGAAAGGTATCATCGAGGAGATTAATTTGGGGGATAAATAATTCCTTCAACTATCATTGAGAAGATATATCTCAAAAAACCTTCATTTAGGCCCTCAAAATAGCCCTGGAAATTAAAAACTACTAAAAATAGTAAATTACCAAAATTGCCAGAAAATTGTTTTGAGTCAGTTGGAAAAGGTGGGTGTCCACCGATATCCACCTAGATCAATCCTCCCTCCTTAGGAAGCAATGGTATCCATTGCATTGAGTGCTCGAGGGAGAGGGAAAAGCATTTGTTGAATCTGCATCTTGAGGAACTGTTTGTCTTGTTGGAGAAACTGCGCTGCTTATCTTGTTGAAGGTTGTCACGAACATGTGGCTGGAAGGGTTGGACGTTTTTAGCTAGTCTGGATACATAATATTCTTGTGTGCAGAAGGAATATTTGTGCTTTGTTTCAACCTTTTCGACCTACTTCTGTTGGATAGAATGTGGTTGGGGTGACGGTTTAGTGGTTTCAGTATCCTTTTGTTCACCTTTTGAACAGATTGTGAAGAATCTGAATTTTGTAGTATGAGATACTACCTTGCGACACTTTTTAGGTGGGAAAGTAGTCGGAACTACCTTTGGTATTTTGTAAAGATGACCCCCCAGAGAAACAATGACACTATGGGGTCGAGACTCATAAAAAACATGGCGCTTCCACATATATGGTTGGCCCAAGAGAACATCACAGACATCCAGTGGGGAAAAATCACATAATACCTCATCCTTGAAGGGTTGGATGCCATATGAAAATAAACACTACTGGCTGACATGAAGATCTCGTCCTTGGCGAAGCCACCTAATGTTGTATAGATGCGGGTGTGATGTTTTCGACAATCCCAAGTGTTTGACAACCTCTGCTGAGATGAGGTTCTTCTGGCTTCCGCTATCAAAAATAAAATGCAATGGGGTCCCCTTCACCCACATCTTTGAATGAAAAAGGCACTTCACCTCTTTAGGATCTGTTGATTCTTCTGGTTTAGTTGTTGCGGTCGTGACAATAGCAGTGGGGTCTGCATCAATGATTTGTCCTTTACCAGTATTTTCAGAATCAGATTCTGAATCAGGGTTTGGCTCCTTGTCTTTGATCTCAGCCACCAATGGCTATTTTGAGCAAAATTCATCAGTGTTGTGCCAGGGGATTTTGTGGAAATCACACCATTTTCCGGTGTCCTTTGTCTTCCTGTGACCCTTCTTTTCCTATGGCTTAGACTGGTTTTTGAGAGACTGTTTGTTAGGGTCATCTTTTTCATACTTTGGTTGTTGCGGATTTGCAGACCCGAACTCTCGTTTATTCTAGTGCTTAAATTTCTTCTCGATTTTAACAACATATCGATAAGCAACACCGAGTGATGAGATGTCCAGAAAATCCATTTTAGTTTGGATGTATCTGTGTAGAGCCCCACAGTATTTGAGAACCAAATGTCATTCGGAGTCTTTGATACCCAACTTGGTGCACAAGGTATGGAAGGTATTGGTGAACTCTGAAACTGCTTAGCCCTCTCTTGCCGCAGTTTGGTCCATCTCATGTACTAGTCCTCATAGTTTCCAACAAGGTAATACTCTTCCTTTACCGCATCCACAAAAAAATCCCAAGTGGGCTCGACCCCATATATTCCAGACTCCTCTGTGCAAATTTTCTCCCAGTAATTTTCCCATGAATGTTTGACATGGGGGAGAGCTTTAAGGAGTGCGAAGATGATATTTTCTCTATCAAAAAAATTGTGAATAGAGAAATAACCTTCTAGTAGGTTTAACCATTTGTTGAGGGCTTCTGCATCTATTTGTCCTTCAAATATAGGAATATCAAAATTAACTTGTACCTTGAAAGGCGAGGTGCCTCCAAAGTGGTCATTTGATGAATATTCACCTGTTGCTATCGGAAAACGTTAAAGGATGTGGGAAAAATTCTTCATCATTTCGTCCCTCTGTCGCGTGAGAGCTTGGTCAAGCAACAAATTGATAGGATCGTCTGCTCTGTTGTTTTTATTTTCTTCTGTCATTGAGTGTTTCTTGGGTGTGCGAGAGTGATTTTCCTCAAGAGAGAAAATCTCAAGACCCAACTTGCTATACTAATACCTCGTCGGGGACATGCACTGAAAAACAATCAAGACCAGTCTGCTCTGATACCACTTATCCAGATTATTTTCGGTACGAAATGAGAGTGGAGATATAATAAAGAAATGCACAGAGATATCATAGATTCAATAATATAACATAAATGTATCAAAGATGCAACCATAAAAAAATATATAAACTAATACATGATTTCTATTAATTAAATAAATGTACAGAGACTGTAAAAATACAAAGTGAAAGACTTGCTAGAATGGTGGCAGCTTATCTTTGAGAAGAGATGTGACAGATACTTGCATTCGCAAGAAGATGATTACAATGAGGCTCTGAAGGCCTTTTTAAAATAAACATGAATGCCAAAAACACTAGACATCCAAAAACCTAACCCTAGGAGATGAAGCGCCAAAAGTCATGTGGGCCCCGTTTGGTTAACTTAGTACATCAACTTATTGGGGTCGTAACTTTTGCATATGATCTCCATTTTAGGTGTATGATATCCTGTTGGAAAGGTATCATCAAGGAGATTCATTTTTGGGGCCCAATAATGCCTTCAATCTAAAAAAACCTTCATTTAGGCCCTCAAAATAGCCCCGAAAGTTAAAAACTGCTAAAAATAGTAAATTACCAAAATTGCCAGAAAACTGTTTTAAGCCAGTTTGAAAAGGTGGGTGGCCACCGATATCCACCTGTATCAATAATGTTAGATCTAACAATTAGCATTACTCCTGAATTTCTTCCCTCGATCTAAAGGTTGGTGGGATTTCGCGACTTCGACATTCAGGATTTATAGGAATGAAACTTCTTTACATATAGAGGGTCAACGTTGAATGGCCATGTTCAACAACGAATATTTCACATGAACTTCCTATCAGATCGAATGATCGATAGGATTTCATGACTTCAGCCTTCGCCATTTCAAGTGCCTTTCCTTCCTCCCATAGTCACCAATCTAGTAGTTCTTGTTTACTTGACTCCCAATCTAATGATCTAGAGCTTCCTTGATTCAACATGTTATCACTCTGTAATGTTTAAGGCTGAAAAAGAAATAGACAGAGGTAACCACAACACCACTTTTGAAGCTGGGATCTAGCCATTTCAGCCTCAAATATGGATCTCTCTATCTGATTTAGCTATGTTCTTCTAAAATTTTAGGCTAGTTATGAAAGTACTGGGTTTAGGTTTTTTAAATTGGTTTGGAAAGAACAACAAGGGAAATCCATTGGGCAATGGAGTCAAGATGAGTTACAATCAAGTCAAATATACAGGAAACCCTTACATGGAAGGATAGGAACCATTGTTGGATTCTTAAGGTTGATAATTGATTTTAAAGAAAAGGTGAGGGGATCATAATATACCAGAGCAATTAAGAATTATCGACATAACCCTCAAGCAGAAAACATTGAAATTATTCAAAGCCGAAAATAGAGTGTACATAAAAAAAAATTATGTTCTTCAATTTCCTATTTCATAATTCAGAATGTATGGTTAACATAAGAATAAAATTGAAAACATAGATACAAAGACATATGCACTTCGTCAACATAAGTGACACAAGAATCCTGTAATTGTTGCAGCTATATTACTAAAGTTTGATCAAAGAAGGCGCTGTGAGCTGCTTTACATAAATGAATCTTTCTATATCCACCTGTTCCCACACCATTTTACATTAAAATCACAAATATATATAGGAAAAATCATCCCCCGAGCTCAAGAGGTTGGATCTAACTGATTTCCCAAAAATAACAACTTGTTACATTAAACTTTGGAACTGTATTCCTAAAAAATAGACCAAACTGCTGCAAAAAATAGTGTTGTAATTATGAGTTTGTATCTCCAAAATTATGAGATATGTGTAAAATATGGAGATTTTTTTTTTTATATTAGCTTGTTTTGAGAAACAATCTCTCTCATTTCCTTGATATTCGTCTCCTTTTACCTGGGATCTTCATTTGAAAAATATGTGTCAAACAAGAAAATTTTGAATCCCGAAAAATAGGGCTAAAAGATGCTCTTTATTCTCCCATTTCATAACAGATATGAAAAATATGGGAGAGGTTCTTGTTATTTATCCCTAAAGGATCAATATATGTTGATGAAGTTTAAGGCGAAGTGTGCATTATGTTCTGTTTTGTTCTAGTTTACTGTGGAATCTAGGGAAATTTGTTTATGTCCACATTTACTGATTAATCCGATAACAAAATTGGCGACCATACTGGGGATACAAATTTATTTTGTTTTTTTTCCTCTTATTTGCTTTTAGCCTTCCTTATTCTGGTTAAATTCATTCTCTGAGTTTATGGGTGATCCATATGGACTCCCTCGATCTGAAAGTTCAGTGATATATATTTTTTTTCCATCCATTTTCCTTTAGTTACAGAGATCGCCGCACTGTACTATATAGATAGGTCGTGATGATCTTCTCTTGTCACATTGTACTATATAGACAGGTTGTGACGATCATCTGTCATCACACTCTATTTGTGCAGACCAGTGTTAGGATGTCATATTGTACCCTATTGGCAGCATGCGATGACCCTATATCGTCACACTGCGCTCCACTGCAACATGCGATGATTCCTGTAGGAATTTTTGGAGATAGTCAATTTTTTTTTTCACCTAGTTTTTCCTCAGTTGATTGGGATGAACTTCTGATACTAGTGGTTGATTGATTTATAAGTTTGAATATTGCATTTGATTAATTTTCAGTAATTGAAAGTTTTTCTTTATAAATTTTGCAAGTTTTTCTTTTGATTCTTGTCGCAAGGGTATAATCTCTAGATCTCGGTCTTGAGTGCTTGTTTGGAAAAGTGTCCTTTATTTGTTTGAAGTTTTGGATTGTTTTTACTTTCCATATTGTTTGTTGATTGAGAGACATTTTTTTTTGTATTTGACAAAAGGATTTCCAATCATTTCATTTTTGTCTACATTATAGGTCTGATTTGGGGATTGTGTTGAGAGTGTGTTAATTTTCTTGGGTTACGCTTTATTTTTTTCATTACTTCTCTGATCTGATTTGAGAAAGAAAGAAGTGAATTCATTCTTATTTTTAGCGATCCTTCATAAGAAAATTATTGCATTCAAAA
Organism: Picea mariana; assembly: GCA_032191745.1. Taxonomy (NCBI): domain Eukaryota; kingdom Viridiplantae; phylum Streptophyta; class Pinopsida; order Pinales; family Pinaceae; genus Picea; species Picea mariana. Next base: position 598,051 of record JASDQU010100001.1, read on the forward strand.
TATTTTTTAAAAGAGACAATTGGAAAATTTTGTGGCTTATGGTTATTTGGAATTGTGTTCATTGAAAAATTGAGCAATTGTGATTCGTATCTTTTGTACTTCAAAAAGAAATACCTTCTCCCTACTGTAATTAGAGTTCATTGAATTGAAAAATTGCATAAACATCTCTTCTTCCATTTTATTGGGTCAAGGTCACATACATAGTCAGTTTCATTTCCATTTCCCTTTTGAGTAAACAACATCTTTTAAAATACAGCATAATTTTAAAATTTATTAGCAACTTTTATTTTCTAGAAATTCTCTTCACCAACATTAGCTAGGATAGCACTTTGGAATAGGTGTGAAAGATAACTTTCCAAAGCTTTAAACACACAATAGTATCTTGTGATAGTGAGATTTCAAATCCACTTGCTACATTTTAACCTGGGAATCCTTCTAACACAAAGGTAAATCACGAGATCGCATTAGGATTGACAAAGTTGCTCACCCTGTTTTTTTGGTCTTACTGTAGAGATTATGAGTACTATTGGGGGTCACTTGAGAAGGTCCCACATATTGTTGATGGAATGATCTGTCTAGTCCCTTTGTCAGTTAGTTTGATTGATCATGTAGTCAATTGGGTCACGTCCTTAGTTGAGCCTGTTGACAAAGTGGTCGATCTGATCCCATCCTTGGTCGATCCCATTCTCCCGTTAGAGAGTGCAACACAAGTGGTCAATCTATTTCCACTCGTCAACCCCATTATCCCCTTGGAGAATGCAACCCAAGTGGCTGATATGATCTCATCATCAGTCGATCCTAGTCTCACACTAGAGAGTAAACCCAATACTGCTCATGTTTTTCTCGCTAATATAGAATCTACCGTGCTAGGGGGAATTCCTCCTCCCATGGAACCCCCTCCAAGTAATGAAGCCATCCTTTTTTATTGGGGTGCTCTACCTATACCTCGTCTTCCCTCTCAAATTCCTATCAAGATTACAGTACAGGTTTGTGGTCAGGACGTTCCTCAGATGTTGATAGACGAAGGTGCGTCTGTTAGTATTTTGTCCTCGATTGCTTGGAAAGCTTTGGGTTATCCTCAACTTGTGCCGGTTATGTAGAATTTTTTAGCTTTTAATAGAGGAAATAGTCAACCTTTAGGGACCCTTCCTTAGTTTCTTGTAATGTTGGGAGGGAAAAATATCTTTATTGATGTCATGGTAGTCCAAGACCCCTTGGATTTCGATTTACTCCTTGGGAGAGATTACGTCTATGCCATGAAAGCTATTGTGTCCACTCTTTTTCGTGTGATATATTTCTCTCACGATGGAAGAGTGGTGACTATTGATCAACTTTTTTTTGTTGGTCCTGAATTGATTGTCAACTCAGTGAACTCCCTGAATAGTTCTTATCTGCAGACAGTATCTCCCCCACCACAAGTCAATTATGTGGCATTATCTCCCATGATTTCAGTTGTTGATGTAGATGACCCTCTCACTATAAGCTCAACCTCTTATGAATTAGATCTGGTAGTTTACATGGTGATCTCTTCGGTAGGGATATTGGAGGCTAACATCCTTACCCCTATCGTGACCCTCAACATGTCTTCCTTCTAGAGTGTGTTTCTTTCATCGAGTGACGATTTGTTGGAAGGCATGACCGATTTTTGTCCCATGACATGGTTTCCTTCCGGAGCATCATCTCCTTGGAAGCCATGATCAAAAAGAGAGTTTTCAGCATGTTTTTTCTGATTTCAAGCTCAGTAAAAAATGAAACCAACTTTGAGCATGGTTTTCTGATTTCAAACTCATTAAAAAATGAAACCAGCTTTGAGCATGGTTTTCTAATTTCAAACTCATTTAAAAAATGAAACCAGCTATGAGGATAGTTTTGCATCTCTGTAGCAACCTCGTTAAAAAATGAAACAAAGGTTATGAGCATAGTTTTTGTTTTTGTGTCAAGCTCATTCAAAAATGAAACAGAGGTCTAGGGATTGAACCTGGATTCTCGAGCATAGTTCTTGTTATTGTGTCAGGCTCGTTAAAAAATGAAATAGTTTTTCCCCTCTCTATTTGAGTCAAGTCCTTTGTCTAGTATTTGAATATTCATTTCATTCACCTTTGTAGTTGGACGAAAGAAATCTTGGGGGGAATTTGTTGACATCCTCTAGACTTCATGCTGAAGTTAATTCGCTAGCTTCTTAAGTTGGGGACAAAGTACCAACCATCCCTGGATAATGCGTTAGGAAGTCGCAAGCATAGTTTTCTCTGGTTCAAGCTTGTGTATAAATGAAACCACCTATCTCAAGCATAGTTTTCTCTGGTTCAAGCTTGTTTAAAAATGAAACCAGGTCCAGGCATAGTTTTGGCTAGTTTTAATCTTCTGTAAAAATAAAATCTATCCCAAGCATAGTTTTGTTTTGTTTTAATCTTGTGTAAAAATGAAAGCAATCCCGAGCTTCGTATTTGTTCTTTATCATGCTCGTAAATAACTGGGAATGTAACCAGGTAAATGTTTATCACTTTTTTGGACTTGTAAAGGTTATACAAAAAAGGAAGCCCCTGGAGTATCATTTAAGCTCTTTTTCAAGCTCCCTAAACACAAAAAGATAGCCGAGCTACCTTGTTCTTTTCACACTCATAAAAATATTTGAAGAAAATTTATGATGAGCGGTAGATTATCTCTTTCTTGGTCTCGTTAGACTAAATTATGAAAAAGGACATTTTGGAGTTTTCTTTAAGTGTTTTTCAGACTCTCTAATCATGAAAACCCCTTGAGTTTTCCTTCTTTGGACTCGTAAAACAAACATCGAAAGGCCCATATGGGACCGAACCACTCCTTCCTAGGGTTCGTTAAAAATACTCTGAAGGACTCATCCAAAGGATGAGCTTACAGTTCAACCATATGTTATCCTCCTCAATCTTGTGTAAAAATAAAGAGGTACTCACCAAAAATTGTGGGGGGGGAATTTGGAAAGAAATGTATCTAAACCTGTATTCTACAAAAGAGTCACTTTTGAACATGACACCCTTTCACTGGCTTTGTGTCTAGGTTAGAAAATATGCTTGTCTCTTGGTCATACTCCTTTATAAGATTACAAATTGGTCTGTGATCCCTGTTGTTGAGTCAGTGTTTCCAAGACAGTGGTCGTGTCGTTAATATGTTCAAAGAGAATTTCCACTAGGAAATCCTTCTATTGCGTTGGCCATTTTTGTAGTCCTTAAGCCTTCTATTGCATCGGCCATACATGAGTCAGTCCTAAATCACTTGTTACTCTGATCTACTTCAAATCTTGTTACCTGTTTCATGTCATTGATGGGGGATACATTAAGGCCCTCCTATGATGAGTCTTTTCCTATCGACTTCAAATCATTATCCAAGAATTAGACTAAGAAACTAATTGGTACCTTTGAACTTGCATGCCTCAATGGCAGGTTTCCTCTCTTTAGAAAGTGGGTTTTCATTATTGACCCTTCATTGGAAGATTTCCCTGAGTGTTCGACTTCAACTCACAAATTCACACCCGTTGGATTGTACAAGTGTACCTTGGGCGTTATTGACATTAATGGTGATTTCCCCCACACATGTTAACAATATTCATTAATGACTGGTAATCAAGTGTTTTCTACCATGTTCGACTTCAACACATGTATTTGCATGGTTAGATTCATACTATAGAGTGATGGAGATGAAGACCCTGGATATTTTATGACAAATTCAGGTTGCGTTGGAGTATATTCAGATTGTACTATTGCATATATGCACGGTGTATGTCTCGTGGTTATGTTCAAATTTGAGTCTTTAACACATATATCCACAATGTATTTTTGGTGGCTATGTTCAGATTTGAGTCATAATGGCATGGATCCACAATGTATGTTTGGTGGCCATAACTTGTATTACTTGACATGGATCTTTGCATGTTGACATTTATGCTTTGATTCATTTTTATTATGAGTATGGGAATTCCTACCTTAGTGATGATATATTATTGTATTGTATTTCCTTGTTTCTTGGCAGGTTTCCAACCGACGTGTTGCCTGTTCCCTACACACACTCGACAAATTATTTCATTTATCAATCTGTTCTAAATTCATACTTTGGGGAGTTCACTGTTACACATTATTTTAGTCACCCCGATGACCGTTAATGATGTAAACCTATCCTTTGTCTTGAGAATGATCAATGGCCTGAATCCCTGAAGAAGAATGAAGATACATTTTCCCAGAGAGATGAAATTATACTTTTCGTTTGTCAAAAACCTTAGAAAAATGGATTGTCGCACCTTGATTAGTGTTAAAGGTGAGATGATCTAGGATCTTATCAGGTTTCACCACACTGGCCTACGACGTCATCGCAGTTTTCTTAGTGTGAAGGGTGCGACAATTTTCATACGAAGAAAAAAGAGGAATTTCTCGAAAGTTCTAGAATAGAAGCTTCGAGGGTGATGTGGCCTCCGATCAGTTTGGATCTGAGTCACATACCTGATCTCTTGGGATCATCCTAACCTCCTCACCCTATACCTTTCATCCTATAAAAGGAGAGGGGTTCTCATGGGGAAAGCTAGCTTGGGAAAGTTGGCTAGATTTTGGAGTTGAAAAGTTCTTGAGTTTTGTAGCTTGGAGTTTTTAGAGCTTGTATGTTGGCTTTGCGATTTTCTTTCTCAAGATAGATTGTTGATCTCAAAATACATGGAGCATAAGTGTGTGGGAAGAAAGGAACTATTGGAGGGAACCTGACAACATCAAGGCATATGGTTGTATCTTTCTTCCACATTCTTTAATACAGTGATATTTTTCTTTCCCATAAAATTGGTCTTATTTTATTGTATGACTCCTTGATCACATGCATAGGTTTTGTTGAGTATACGTTGTTCCTTTCACTTCGTTGTCTTGTGTATTTTTATACGTTCAACATCCCATAAGCCTTGTAATGGAGCGAGGATGACACTAGCGAGGACAAACAACATTTAAAAGGTATGTCATTTATCTCTTGTTAGCTAGTATGCTTGATAATTAAAACTTAGGGAAAGTTTTATATTATGTCTTGTTTTGTTCTAGTTTTCGGGTGAAACTATGGAGATTTGTTTGTGTCCGCACTTATCGATTAATCCAATAACAATGGGATATATGAAGTATGGGAGGGGAGGTTAGTAGAATTAGGATATAGATTTTTTTTGTTTTTATTTGTTGTTTTACTTTTATTTTGTTTTATTGTTTTTTGTTTTATTTTAATTTTAATTTTTTTATAATGTTTTGTTTTTTGTTTTATTTTTAATTTTTAAATTTTATAATGTTTTTTTTTGTTTTTTGTTATTTTTTAATTGTTTTGTTTATTAATTATTTTAATTTTTTATTAAAATTATTATTATTACACTAACATAATTTATAACCTAATTACTAATTATTTAAATTATTAATTTAATTAGTTATTAAACTAATTAATATTTTATTTAATTATCTATCTTAGGTTATCTAAATTTGTTTTATTTAGGGAAGATTGGAGGGAGAATGATGATGTGGGTGGTGTAATGGAATGAATGGTGTAGCAAGATGATGAATGAAGGATTGAGCAAAAATGGATGAAGGGGAAAAATCATTGAGGAAGTCAATAAGCCAAGAGACTTTGTGCTGAGAGAAATGCTCATGAATATCATGAAATTTATGGAGTGATGACACAATGATTGTGATCAATCCAAAAATTCAAAAGGGAATGGTCACGAGTCCAAAATCCTTTACAAGGATCTATGTCTACATGATGCTCTGGCTTCTGCATGATTCTTGCAATGTTATCTCTCCTGATCTTTCCTTCAACCTTTCCAAAGGTCCTAACGTTGTGTGCTATGAACCTGTGTAACCTAATACACTACCTCTCATGATATTTAGGTTTATATTGGATTCCTTTACACCTCATGGTACAACAACCATTAAAAAAAATAGGAACTTTTAACATTCCAAGTCGAACTTGACTCTACAACTTTGCAGATCGAACCCATTAAACCTCTCAGAAAATACTGAATTATTTCAACTTGAATTTTCCCATGAATTTGGGGATATTTCCCTCTAATATTTCTGTTTTTATCCAAATTCACACAGTTTGAAATATGTGACAACAAATTTCTCAAATTCGAACTCGTTCTAGTCCATACTAGTCTCGTGTTTCAACCAAAAGATCTGATACTAATCTATAACGTACCCATCCACCCACAAGCTAGCCACACTAATTTGTAACATACCCAGCCAGCCACAAGCTAACCATGCTACTCCAAAAATGTGTTTATGAATTGATCTCGAATGCTAATAACATTTAATCAAAAATCAAGCATGAAAGACCCACATGCATTAATCAAGATCCATGCTACAACATAAAAGAAATAAACAATGTGTCATGCAAAAAAAAAACCCAGCAGACATGCACCTTATAAATACATACCTCAAAGATAATTAAATACACAATGAATTATACAATATAAAGAAAACACATGGCATATATCACTTATCTTTTCAAGTAAATATTCCCCAACTGGCTGCAGACCAAGGATGTTCCTCCCAACCATAGACATTGTTGTCCATTTACTCTCAATAGCAGGTCACCCCCGAGCCATGGCTATGAATCTACAAGGATAGGTCCTAGGAAAAATCTAAAACACACAACAGTTGGCTAATTATCTCTCAAGTTTTCCAACCACACAACAAATCCAAATTTCCATCTCTGTTTCCCCTTCATCCTGTACGACCCAAAGAAATGAACACCTTTCTCTGCCATGTAGTTCCTCAGGATGTTCCATTTCTCTCAAAGGCTCCATTGTTGCTGGTTAGGAAATATCCCTACTGGAAACTCCAAGGATTATCAGTCATGGACAGTTATTTCCGAAATGTCATCAATATCATGCACACATGCATCCATTCCCTCCTAGAATGATCAATAATCTATTACAACCATCTAGCAATGGCTCTCCTCCATCCATCCATTTTTTTTTATGCTCATACTAATAACACACGAATTATCAAGAATGAGGCTCGAAAATGAAAGAGTGAGAAGGGTCTAACAATGAATGAATAAGAATAAGTGAACCCCCCAAAAAACCAAATATGGGTTTATATAATTTCTTGGAAATCAAGAACCACATGGCCTCCCCCAAGAAGCTCATGTAACCCATTTTCTCAATGAAATCAATTATGGGTAAATAAATAGATAATAAAATACTTTGACCCTCAAGCCCCCTCTCTCATGGAATCATAGCCCCTATGTCTTTTTTCCTTGTCTGTCTTGCATCCAACGGTGTATTTTATTAATGTATATAAAGTATTACATTTTCCTAGGCACTTTGGCCGCTTTTCAACTTTACCGGCCCACCAGCCTAAGTCAAAATTACATAATACATTCTAGTTCATAAGGGTTAAAACTTGGGTGTTACATATCATGTAGCTTAACTGGTTGAACAGATTTAACCCCACTAGCAATAGGTTCGTGATAATCTTCCACAAACCAAGCATCGCAACGTCTCACTCAGGGAAAGCAACTCACCAAGATTCAGATTCAGCAATCTCTTTCCCCTCTCCCCTGGCAACTCAACACAATGGATACCATTGCTTCCTAAGGAGGTAGGATTGATCTAGTTGGATATTTGTGCCCACTGACCTATTCCAACTGGAACAAAACAATCTTCTAGCAACTTACTATTTTTTAGTAGGTTTTCAGTTCCTAAATTTTTGGGGAAATTTTGAGGGACTAAATGACATTGTTTCAATATCGAGCACCTAAAATATAGCCAAATGCTTCAATTGATCCCCAAAATGAATCTCCTTGGTGATACCTTTCCAACGATCTATCATGTTCCCCAAACAGAGATCGTATGCCAAAGTTACACCCATGGGAAGTTTATACACCAAACTAACCAAAACGAGGTCTACAAAACTATTTGCTTTTCATCTTCCGAGGTTAGGGTTTTTGATTTTATTTATGTTAAAAAGGAATTTATATCCTCATTTTAATAATATTCTTGTGAATGTGAGAAGTCTTCACATCTCTTCTCAAAGATAAGATGCCACCATTCTAGCAAGTCTTTCACTCTGTATTTCTACAGTTTTGTACATTTCATTCATTAATAGAAATTGTGTATTACTGTATCTCTATTTTTATGGTTTCATCTATGATATATTTCTATTATATTATTGAATATATGAGATATCTCTGTACATTTCTTTATTATATCTTTGCTCTCATTTCATGCCGAAAATAATCTGGATCAGTGGTACCAGAGCATGTTGCTCTTGATCATTTTTTCAGTGCATGTCTCCGACGAGGTATGAGTATAGAAAGTTGGGTCTCGAGCTTGTCTCTCTTGAGGAAAATAGCTCTCACAGGCACAAGAAACCCTCCATGGCAGAATAAAAGAAAAATGACTCACCAAACGATTTTATTAATATATTTCTTGAGGAAGCTCTCATGCAACAGAGGAACGAAATGATGGAGATTTTTTCCCACATCCTTCAATGTCTACTGATAACAATCGACATGTCGTCATCAAGTAGTCACTTTGGAGGCACCTCTTATTTCAAGGTACAAGTTATATTTGATATTCTCATATTTGAAGGACAGATAGATGCAGTTGTCCTAGAAAAATGGTTAAATCTGCTAGAAGGTTATTTCTTTGTTCACAATTTTTCTGACAGGGAAAAGATCACCTTCTCACTCAAGGCTCTCCCTCATGTCAAACATTGGTGGGAAAATTATAGGGAGAAAAGTTACACAGAGGGGTCTGGAATATATGGGATTGAGCCCACTTGGGATTTTTTTGTGGATGCGGTCAAGGAACAATATTACCTTGTCGGTAACTATGACGACCAATACATGAAATGGACCATGATGCATCAAGAGAGGGTCCAAGCAATGTTGGAGTTCACCAATACCTTCCATACCTTGTGCAAAAATCTAGGTATCAAATATTCTGAGCGACATTTGGTTCTAAAATACCATGGGGCTCTACACAGATACATCCAAATTGAAATGTATTTTCTGGAGTTCTTGTCACTGGGAGTTTCCTATCGATATGCTGTCAAAATGAAGAAGAAATTTAGGAACCAGAAAAAACGGGAGTTTGGGTATGCAAATCCACAACAATCAAAGTATGATAAATATGCCCCTAACAAGCAACCTCCCGAAAACCAGTCCAAGCCACAGGAAAAGAAGGGTCACAAGAAGACGAAAAAAGACACTGGAAAGTGGTGTGATTTCCACAAAATCCCTTGACACAACACAAATGAATGTCGCTCAAAACAATCATTGGTGGATGAGATCAAAGACAAGGAGAGGAACCCTGATTCTGAATCTGATTCAGAAAATACTGGCAAAAGACAGATCATCGATGCAGACCCCAGTGCTACTTTCATGACCACAATAATTCAACCAGAAGAACCAGCAGATCCTGAGGAGGGGAGTGAATTTTTCATGCACAGATGTGGGTGAAGGGGACCCCGCTGCATTTTATTTTTGATAGTGGAAGCTATAAGAACCTCATCTCAACAGAGGTCGTCAAACATTTGGTATTTTCAACAACACCACATTCGCATCCATACAACATCGGGTGGCTTTGCGAGGGATGCAATCTCCATGTTAGCCAACAATGTTTATTGTCATATGGTATCCATCCCTTCAAGGATGATGTATTATGTGATGTTTCCCTGTTGGGTGTTTGTGATGTTCTCTTGAGCCATCCATATATGTGGAAGCACCATGCTATCTATGAGTCTCGACCCTGTAGTGTCATTGTTACTCTGGGGGGTCATCTCTACATGATACCAAAATTAGTTCCAACTATTGTCCCACCTAAACAGTGTCGCAAGGTAGTATCTCATACTACAATATTCAACTTCTTCATAATCCGTTTGAAGGGTGAATAGAAGGACACTGCAACCACTATAGCCTTGGTCTAAGCACCTTCTATCCAACATAAGCAGGTCAACAAGATTGCATCAAAGAAAAAATATTAATTCTACACACAATCATCTCATGCAGGTCATTTGGTTGAACATATTCAAGCCCACTAGAAATAGGTTTGTGATAGCCTTCCATAAACCAAGTGCAATGTCCCTAGCAAGGCAAGCAACTCACCAAGATTCAGATCCAATCGTCGCTTTCCCCTCCCCCCGGGGCACTCAAAACAATGGAAACCATTTCTTCCTAAGGAGGGAGGATTGATCCAGGTGGATATTGGTCGCCACCCACATATTCCAACTGGCACAAAACAATCTTCAGGAAACTTACTATTTTTAGCAGGTTTTTGGTTCCTAAACTTATGGGGCCATTTTGAGGTCCTAAGTGAAGTGTTTTTGGGATCTAACACATCAATGATAACTAAAGGCTTTGATTTATCCCTCAAAATGAATTTCCTCGATGATACCTTTCCAATGAGCTATCGTGTTCCCCAAATGGATATCATATGCCAAAGTTACACACTCGGGAAGTTGATACACCAAACTACCCAAAACGAGGTCCACAAAATTGTTGGATTTTAATCTTCTGGTGTTAGAGTTTTGGATTTTCTTTATGTTAAAAAGGCCTTTAGAGCCTCATTGTAATCATATTCTTGCAAATGTGAGTAGTCCCCACATCTCTTCTTGGAGATAATATGCCACCATTCTAGCGAGTCTTTCACTGTGTATTTCTACAGTTTTGTGCATTTCGCTCATTAATAGAAATTGTGTATTACTGTATCTCTGTGTTTATGGTTTCATATATAATATATTTATGTTATATTATTGGATATATGAGATATCTCTTTACATTTATTTATTATATCTCTTCTCTCATTTCGTGCATAAAATAATCTGGATTAGTGGTATTAGAGAAGACTGCTCTTGATCAATCTTTTTAGTGCATTTCCCCAACGAGGTCTGAGTATAGAAAGTTGGGTCTTGATCTTGTCTCACTTGAGGAAAATCTCTCTTGCATGCCCGAGAACCCCTCCATGGGAAAAGAAAATAAAAATGATAGAGAAGATGATTCTATTAATATGTTGCTTCAGCAAGCTCTCACGTGACAGAGGGACGAAATGATGGAGAATTTTTCCCACATCCTTCAACGCTTGACAATAACAATCATCATGTGTTCATCAAGCAACCACTTTGGAGGAACCTCACCTTTCAAGGTACAAGTTAATTTTGATATTCATGTATTTGAAGGACAAATGGATGCAGATGCCCTAGAAAAATGGATAAATCTACTACAAGGTTATTTCTCTGTTCACAATTTTTTCGATAGGGAAAAGATCATTTTCACATTCCTTAAGGATCTTTCCCATGTCAAACATTGGTGGGAAACTTACTAGGAGAAAATTTCCACAGAGGATTTTGGAATATATGGGGCCGAGACCACTTGGGATTTTTGTGTGGATGTAGTCAACGAACAATATTACCTTATTGGTAACTATGGTAACCAGTACATGAGATGGACCATGCTGCGTCAAGAGAGGGGACAAACAGTGCCAAAGTTCACCGATACCTTCCATACCTTGCACACCAAGTTGGGTATCAAATATTTTGAGTGACATTTGGTTCTGAAATACCGTGGGGATTTACACATATACATCCAAACTGAAATGGAGTTTCTCAACATCTCATCGTTGGGAGTTGCCTATCGATATGTTATCAAAATTGAGAAGAAATTTAGGAACTAGAATAAATGGGAGTTTGGGTATGAAAATCCGCAACAAGAAAAGTATGATAAAGACAACCCTAACAAATAGCCTCCTGGCCTAACAAATAGCCTCCTGAAAACCAGTCCAAGCCACAGGAAAATAAAGATCACGAGAAGATGAAGAAAGAAACTGGAAAGTGGTGTGATTTCCAAAAAATCCCCTGGAGGAACACTGATGAATGTCGCTCAAAACAATCATTGGTGGACGTGATTAAAGACAAGGAGCCGAACCTTGATTCGTAAAATACTAGTAGAAGAGAGATCATCGACGTAGACTCCACTGCTATTGTCGTGACCACAACAATTAAACTAGAAGAACCAACATATCCTGAGGAGGGTGAGCACCTTTTTCATTCACAAATGTGGGTGAAGGGAACCTTGTTGCATTTTATTGTTAATAGCATAAGCTAGAGGAACCTCATCTCAACAAACGTCATCAAATAATTAGTATTGTCAACAACACCACACATGTTCCCATACAACATCGGGTGGCTTCTCGAGGGACGCAATCTCTGTGTCAGCCAACAGTGTTGATTGTCATACGACATCCAACTCTTCAAGGATGAGGTATTATGTGACGTTTCCATGATGGATGTTTGTGATGTTCTCTTTCGCCAGCCATATATGTGGAAGCACCATGTTATCTATGAGTCTCGACCCCGTGGTGTCATTGTTACTCTGGGGGGTCATCTCTACAAGATACCAGAGGTAGTTCCAAATACTGTCCCACCTAAATAGTTCCACAAGGTAGTATCTCATACTACAAAATTCCACTTCTTGACAATCTGTTCAAAGGGTGAACAAAAGGACACTGCAACCACTACAGACTCTATCCAAGCACCTTCTAATGAAAAAAATAAAGTAGAAAAGATTGCATCAAAGTGAAAATATTCCTTCTGCACATAGTCATGTCATGTAGCTTAGTTGGTTGAACAAATTCAACCCCGCTAGCAACATGTTTGTGACAACCTTCCACAAACCAAGCAGTGAAATGACTCCATCAAGGCAAGCAACTCACCAAGATTCAGATTCAACAATCGATTTCCCCTCTCCCCTGGGAAATCAATTCAATGGATACAATTTCTTCTTAAAGAGGGAGTATTGATCTAGGTGGATATCGGTGGCCACCCACCTATTCCAACTGGCACAAAACAGTCTTTTGGAAACTTACTATTTTAGTAGGTTTTTGGTTCCTAAACTTTAAGGGACATTTTGAGAGCCTAAATGAATTTTCTTTTATCTCCCAAAATTAATATCCTCAAACATACCTTTCTAACGAGATATCGTTTGCCCCAAACATAGATCGTATGCCAAATTTATGCCTCTGGGAAGTTGATACACCAAACTACCCAAAATGGGGCCCACAAAACTGTTGGTTTTTCATCTTCCAGGGTTAGGGTTTTGGATTTTATTTATGTTAAAAATGCCTTTAGAGCCTCATTGCAATCATATTCTTACAAATGTGAGTAGCTGTCCCATCTCTTCTCAGATATAATATGACACTATTCTAGTGAGTCTTTCACTTTGTATTTCTACAGTTTTGTACATTTTGCTCATTGATAGAAATTGTGTATTAATGTATCTCTGTGTTTATGGGTGGATCTCAGATATATTTTTGTTATATTATTGGATATATGAGATATCTTTGTACATTCCTTTATTATATCTTCTCTATCATTTCATGAAGAAAATAATCCGGATCACTGGTTGCAACCTATAACCAGATAAGTATCTCATATTCCTGTGTACTGGAATTGAAATGTATGGTAATATTGACTGTAATTGTATTCATGGATGTGTATGATTTTTTGATGAATAGATTGATTTCTCATTACAAGTATGTGTATTTGAGTAATGATAGAACAACATAAATAATTGTTTTCTATGAATGTTGTCTTGAATGGATAGATATTCTTGTACAATCTTAAAGGAATCCATGTGTTGTGTGCAAGTGCTCGTGTTCTTGAATAAGTAAGTTATTCAAGTATGTGTCATTGAAGGATAATGTATCTATATGGAATTTCATGTGTATTACACACTTGAACAAAATAACCTTGTACTCTATCCCGAATGATAAGAAAATTTTGTATTGTTATAAAATAAAGAAAGTAAATGTGTGAATGAGGTACATGTGTGCACAACAGGTTATCTATTGCGGTATATTTCTCGTGAAAGGAATCTAGGAAGATAAACTAAGATATGAATGATAAATTCATGGAGTAAATGTCTTATCCAGCTTGGAAATGGACTACAGAGTCCCTCAAGCCCCGGTAATACCTTAGAAAAGACTCATAAGATCTCCATGATTAACAAAGTCCAATATTGGACTGTTAACCTACAAATATCTTGTGTTTTGTGCGGATGGAGTCACAACCATCAATCAAAGTGACGATATGATTTCAACCATTAGACAAAAGGTCTCCTTGATGAATAAATATGCTTTGAAATTTGATGAATCAAAACCGTTGAAATCAGCATATTGAATAGATCCCAACCCTTCGTTGAAGTATGATATGATGCTCGTAGAATATGTACCCAAGTCAACCAGATTCGTCGATCTGTTGGAGGATAGGAGGTAGGAATATCCAGACCATTGGTCAGAGGATGATGGCTAGAGTAGCCCTGTAGACTCAAAGTGAAGGTAATATGATGGGAAAGGCTTGAGGGGAAATCTGGACCATTGATCAGAGTAGAGGCGAGATCAATTCTCAGTCGTAGAACTCCATAGGGTTTCTTCTAAGTGAGGTTAAGAGGGAATATGACATCATGTTAACGGGGAGTGTCTACGTACCTAACCATGATACGCGATAGACTATAATTGGTCGAAGGAATTGGGAGTGGGTCTCTATCAAGCTCAGGCCTTTGAATGGGTGATTTAATTATCAACCATAGGATCTATGGGTGGATATATCTCCATTGTTGATCAGAGTAGTCTATGGTTAGTCCGGGATAAGACTCCAAACTGACCAGAGCCGTCAATCCATTAGAGTATGGAGGTAGTACATCTACCACTATTCGATATAATTTCCAATACATAGGATAAAATTCCGTTGAAAATACTTTGGTTGGAGTGGAATTTCAAAGGGAATTCTTGAGTGGTCACCAAAAAACTCCAAAGGAGGAAATCCAAGGTTGAGTATGGATCATTGATATACTAACAGGTGAGAGAGATATCCGCTATTAATTCCTCGAGACTCATTTGAGAGAGGTTGACATCATAATGATGTGAGGGTTCCATCATGGCAGATAACATGACCAAACCATGACAGACATCACTAGGTGAATGGTTGATGAGACTAGAGTGGGTCCCGTCATGTGAGAAGGTCCTTTGGCCCTCGGTATTATTTCTGACCATTGGATCTGCAGGTTAGTGAATCTGGACCATTGAACCAGGAACAATGTCATCAGAGTTTGAGGGTGGACCTGTTAGGCGTTGTTAATAAACACTGACAATGATGAAAGGAGGAGTGATATGGATCATCGGTTGGAGTAGGCTAAAAACATACTCGGAGCTGTTGATATGTTGTGGGTCCTTCTGTCAACCTTAGAGATGAGAAAGGGATGAGTAATTAGTTGTCACACAAGATGGTGTTTCCAAATTACTCATAGCTATTATATGAGTGGATTGAGGACCATCGGATATCAGAGGGCTCGGTTAAATGAATGTCATTGGAACCTTTAGCTAGGTGTTTACAACTTCATGAGAATTAGATTCCTGACAATGACATGAGGTTGTGTGGGATCATAACAATGGATTGGTGAACCATGTGGAAAGAACCACGTCAAAGCATCAATGGAGCCACATTTTTTCCATTCTAGATGATGCAAAGGATAGACAACCACATGGACTCCATGTGGCAATGAGGTGGCACTTGGCCAATGAAGGCCAAGGAACTTCTGGAAATCATAACTTTTGATCCAGAGCTCAGTTTTGAGAAACATTATAGTCACTGGAAAGATATTGATGAGAAGAAGAGGAATTATTAAGAAAGAGGAATTATTACTAATTAGTACAAGTCGAGCAAAAGGGTACTTAGGGGGTTGAGTGTGTTACAAAGTGGTATCAGAGAAAGATACAAAAACAAGCCTGGATGGGCCAAAGATATATCAAAGGAATGGTATAATAAGGAAAATATGAGACTATTTAAAAGAATTCCTTTTCATTGAAATTTTATTTATTATCCACATTAACTCCTTGAGGAGAAGGACTACAAATTGAAATGTTTATGTTGTTTTAAATTTTTACAATAGAAACCTTAACATGATGACTATACCAGAAGGATTAAATTGTTGACCCGGTGGAGTGATGGTTATTTCTACAGAAGTGGGAATGTATTAATAAGAACCTAGGGTAATACTTGAATGTGAATGAATGGAAATGGTTGAACCCTATCATAAAGTTGCATGATACCTAAGAATGAATGAGCTTAGATGATTTTCTCAAGTGTATTGTTGTCTCTCCGTAGGATAGACAAATCCTCTTACATTTGTCAGGATTTTTTATGCAAGGAATAATACCCTTACAAAAGAATGTCCTTTTGTTTAAAGGAACCTAGTATGGATTGGTAGAATCCTTAGCAGTATTAATTACTACTTAAATAAAAGACTAAACCTTGTATATGGAATTCCTCATGATCAAAGGACTGACGAAAAATTTGTATGGTCAATTTGCTCGACTTGTACTAAATAAAAATTATTAAGAACAATAAAAAGGAGTTCCTTGGAATGTTGATGGTCCTCATAAAAGAGGTGAAATGGCTTGCTATATGGGTTAGTTTCTGAGCTCATGGATATATGAAGAAATTTATGCATTCCTATCGACTTGAGTATTTTCTTATGCATGAAATCGTAAGATGTGAATGTGTTGTAAGAATGTATGTAACATGGAAATAGACACATTGTAACCTTTAGTGGGTTGTAAGGTATGGTCTGTTGATGGACCAATTTGGTCAATCAGGACATGTTGTCAGTAGGAAAGTTGACAACATGAATAAAAAGGATGATAATGATATTTTCATATAGCCTTATAAAGATATGACTGTAAGGACTAATGAGATATTGATACAAGGTCTGATTAAGAAAGTGTTGGATCATTTTTAGATGACCAATGGGTCATATTGACATCCAGAGGTGGATGGTAGCCATAAGGATATGGCTTGGTATGCTTAGCTAGCAATAAGAGGGAATTTAGGAAAATAATTCCTTTACAGAGGTATGGTGACTAAGAATGAATTGAGGCATGAAGAGAGGTTAGGATTATTATCTTTCTAACCTAGGTAATGTTGTAAGTTTCCTAGTCTATGTTTTCTGAATTGTGGATTKCTAGTATAAAAAAAGAGTAAGAAGCAAACGTGACCTTTTTGTTGGTTGTTATATTGTAAAGAGGGCAGCCTACATATGATCATATTGGTGATATTGGTCATGTAAATGACCATGATCTCCCATCAAAATTGGATGATGTTAAATAAATGTGAATGAATGAGGTAAAAAGGTGCAATTGATGTGCACGCACGCCCGTGCACACACACACACACACACACACATAATTAAAGGTATACTATGACTAAGTAATAAAGTAGGTTATGAAGAAAGGAGTGTGATTTAATATATTGAATAGTACTATATAAACATAGTTGACTTTGTTTTAGGAAGTCTGATTATTTTGTTTGAATACTAGATTGAGGAGTATGTACTCCATTCCTCGAGAAGAGCTAGTCTAACTTGCTAAAAGAATAAATGAGCAAGGATGATTTGATGATATGATAGAAGGAGATATGATTATTCCTTTGAGGATTGCATGAGTGAAATGATTTAAATAGACATGTGATGTGGAAACTATGAATGTTTCTAGTGGTGGACACACACAACATGCTAATGCATGTGTTTAAGTGCATAGAAGCACATCTTGAAACAAAGTTGTTAACATAAAGATATGTAATTGAAGGTAAACCTGAAGTGCATAATAATAATGCATGTATTATGTCCCTTATGTAATATTGGGTAAATATATGAAAAGATGAAGTTGATGTCGACTCTAGATTGAAGCCATTCAGATAATGATGGATGTGGAACAAAATAGTTGCATGATGAAGAAATTCCATGTGGAGGAACTGTGTAAATACTCTGATGGGAGAACAGATTTATCATATTAGTGACTGCTGGAAAATTAGGCAGTGGGATACAAGCCCATCTGTATAAGAATCCTGGATTACATGCATAAATAAAAAATATGCAAATAAGTACTAACCAATCTAATTTGGTAATGCATAATGCATTAATTCATAATTAAGTGTGGACTAAATCTTGTTGCTATGAGATTGTTGTTTATAAAGTCAATATGAGATTGGTTGAGACTTCTCAAGGAATAGAGAAGATAGATCCTAAGAAGGATAGACTGTAGAAACAAATAAGAAAAAACATAACAACACTTTTCTCTTTTTAAAACTTGGGTTTTCTTAACAGAGTGTATGCCATAAAGGAACAATTGTGAAAACAAGTACACCTAGAAAATAAATTAATAAATATGTTTAAATGGTCTTGTTTAAACCATGTTATGTAGAGGCATTGAGGCCTTGAAAATAACTCAGTTGGACTGAAATTTCCAGACTTTGTAGAAGCTGGAAAAAGGGAAGAGTCCCTTAAATCATTTCTTGTTGTTTATTGAGTTTCTCTAAGATGAGAGAACTGATATGCAAGTCATGTGTAAATGTTTCTGGCATGAGAATCCTGATAGATATATGAATCTAGGGACACTTGAAAAATTGATTACATTGGAACTCATAAAAACATTGAGGATAATGCCCGCAGGGGTGTAGACCGATTGGCAAGTGCCGTGTAAATGGAAGGAACTATGTAAAAATGAGGTCTCAAGGTCGATTCTCACCCCGATTTACTTGGAGGGCGTGCTTGCGGGCTGTGCGTTTATCCCTAGGGGTTATAAGGCAGCCGGCAGGATTCGACCCCGTGTCACGCGAGTACGATACTGCCGATGTTACCGATTCCCCTAGTATAAAAAATAAAATAAAAAAATAAAAACATTGAGGATAATGTGACAAGTGCATATAGAAATGATAGAACATATCTGATAATGTTTGCTAATTTAAATGGTATGATACATGCACTTTTATTTCACATGACAAATAATATAATCGTGAATATGATGATGTATGTCATGTGCAGAAAAAATTTGAGCTATTGGGTAAGGACAATTGCCAATGATGGACAACCTCATGTAAAGGACAATCGCAAGAAGGATGTTGTTAGAAAAGAATCATGGAAGGGATTGTGGGAGTTCCCATGAAGCACCACTGATGAGGTAAGACCAGAGAGGGTGATGGAAGCCAAAAAGGTATAAGTTTATCATTCTTTGTGACATGATGTTTGACGAGGGATTGGGTGAGGTCCCTCTTAAAACAATGTATACTTTAATAATTAAAGTTTTAATGTTGATTGACTATTTCATGCCATTGGCACCAAATATGGATGTGACCAAGGAAAAGAGAACCTTAATAAAGGAGGTATGAACCTCTGGAAATCAAGGATGATTGAGATAATTGAAATAACTTTCATGAACATATGTGTCATGAATGCATTGAACAATCGAGAATGATTGGGAACAAAAGCGCTCATGAGTATCACATTGATTGAATGCATTGAGGAAATGTATTTTTGCATTGGAGGGTAGGTAATGGAATTCCCAGTAGGGAAGGTGTTATAACCCTAATTTCCACCAAACATGCTTACCTGGCATCAGGCCATCTCATATTCCTTCTTTGCCAAAACACTGTTGAACAACTCTTCTTAAAAACCCCTTTTATAAAGGCCCACATGCCCTGCTCCATAATTGCACACGTGTACACGCTAGCTGACCCAACACAGCCTGTGTGTGCCTACAAAAGAACGGAAAAAGGAAAGTTGTTGATGGAACACACAGCTTTGGGTAAGTTAACTATACCTTTCGGCCATGCATTGTCGGTCACTCGACCAAATACCTAGCTTCTTCTAGCCTATAAAAGAAGGGTTAGGGGTCCCATTTGAAAGGAGGAGAATCATAGTAAAGAAACTATACCTGATTGAGCATTCCCTTTGTCCCAAACTTTAGCCATCCTTGTGCAAAGAGAAGTATAGAGCAAAGCAATTGGAAGACAGTGGAAGAAGAGCCCAGGACCAGGATCAAGGAGTAGTAGCCGACTTTATCATTGTAAGGTATCATTGTGAAATTAATAAAAGAATTGTTTTTCCCATCCCGCCATATGAGATTGTCATTATTTGAATATTGATTGTATGATTGATTAAATATCTAACTTGTTATTTCATAGATAAAATGCATGTGGAGTTATTTGTTTGTCTTTAGTGAATGCAGGTCATCATTGGGAGGAGAGTTGCAGTCAAAGAACAACCAAGCGTGAAAAGGGATCGACATCAAATATGAGGAATAAGGTACGTCAACTTAATCTATTGAGGCTTGTATTTACATATGAATAATGGGGGTCTAGGCATGGGATGATGGTAAAAAGTAAGAATCTTTAGGTCATTTCTGCATGCATGATAAAACCCTTAGTGCTAGTCCATAGGAGGGATTTCTCACCCACAAGAGAATTGGCGACCATACTGGGGATAGTAGGGTGACGAATGTTATTGCCGCAATCCCATCTTTGATGTTAATTCGGTCATCATCTGGTTCTGAAAGTGACTTCCATGGTCAGTGACAATCTCTCTTGGGATGCCGAACCTTACTATTATCTGGTTGAATAAAAAGAGAGCTCCAGTCTCCGCATCATATTTAAACGTTGGCATAGCTTCGACCTACTTTGTGAAGTAGTCTATGGCTACAATGATATAACGATGCCCTCTAGCTGAAGGAGGGTTGCATGTAGTGTAATCAATCCGCCACTTGGTAAAGGGACCAACTGTGATGATAGGAAACATGGGAGCGGGATGTTCCCTCATCTTCCAAGAGAAAATCTGACATGGGTGGAACTTCTTGACTGATTCGATACAATCTTTGATTAGTATCAGCCAGAAGTAACCTGCTCATAAAATCTTTTGGGTTTTTTTCAACCTAGACAAATGACCGCCAAATGCTCCAGTATGGCAATCGTTAAGCACGATAATTGCTTCTTCATGAGTGAGACATCGGCGCAGGATGCAGTCTACACCTCTTCGATACAACATATCGTCTAGTATGAGATAATTTTTGGTCTGATGGTGTATATGGAGACACTCATCTAGAGAAGTAGAGGTGGGGCACTTCAAAGTCTGGAGATAGATAAGTATATCTTCATACCAGGGATCTGAAGATGTGATCAAAAACATATCTCCTCTGATAGGTGACTCTTTAGGCACAACATTACCTGATTCAACTGGAAGTTCCGAAATAAGTTTTGCAAAGACCAGTGACTTTTTGGATTTCG
The DNA here is from genome assembly GCA_032191745.1 of Picea mariana. NCBI lineage: Eukaryota > Viridiplantae > Streptophyta > Pinopsida > Pinales > Pinaceae > Picea > Picea mariana. The sequence continues at coordinate 619,140 of JASDQU010100001.1, forward strand.
CTGAAACAAAATCTAAGTCAAATTCTTGGAGGACGACTATCCATCTACTGATCTTTCCACCTATTACCCATCGTGTCAACATGTATTGAAACGAATTCACAGCGGCAATGATGGTGGTCTTGTGAAATAGAACATAATGATGGAACCGTTGAACAACATGGACTTCTGCCAACACAAGTTTTTCAATATGAGAATAATTGAGTTCTGGTCCGACTAGGCCTTGGCTCAGGTAATAGATCACATATTCTGAGAACAAATCATCTTCCTGAACTAAGACCATGCTGATGGTGGACTCTGTGGTAGCCAAGTATAATAAGAAATCTTTTTTATAGTTGGGTGGCCGAAGCAGAGGAGCAGTTGTGAGGGCATGTTTCAATGCTTCGAAAGAGCATTGAGCGACATCGTCCTAATAAAAAGGAACATCTTTATTCAGTAAGCGCATAAAGCCCTTTGTGATCTCAGCATAGTTGGTGATAAAACACCTTAAAAAATTCTCCTTGCCCTGTAGAATCTGAAGTTGAAGGATTGTGCGTGGGGGAGGCAACTGAAGTATTGCCTCAACCTTGAGAGGATCGACCATGATCCCTATTGTTGATACTATGAAACCTAACAAATGTTCTGATGTTACGCAAAAGATGCACTTTTTTGGATTCAAGCGAATCCGGAAGTAGCGACATCACTCAAAGATAAGTCGGAGGTGTGTGGGATGATCCGTTCTCTTGCGAGATCGAGATGCTAAATCATATAAATAGGCCTCGACTATATGCTTGAGATCATGGAAAGAAAAAGACATGGGCCGCTGAAAGGTCGCTCCAACATTTTTGAGACCAAAGGGCATCTTACGATACGCTAATGTACCCCATGGACAAATGAATGTCGTTTTATGTTGGTATTCGGGTTTGATTTGTATTTGATTGTATCCTGAAAAATCGTCCATGAAAGAGAAGGCCTCACAACCTGTACATTCATCAATTATCTGGTCGATGAATGGTGTGGGAAAATTATCTTTTGGACATGCCTTGTTCAAATCAAGGAAGTCTGTACATACACGAATCGTGCCCTGTTTCTTATTGAGCGACATAGGATTTGACACCCATTGGGTCAAATGGATAGGATAGATAAAGTTGGCTTTTAGCAGTTTCTCAAATTCAACCTTAATGGCTACTGATTTCCCAGGATTAACTGGATGAAGCTTCTGAAGAACAAGCTTGGCATCTGGATAAGTTGTGATTTCATGTTCGACTATTTTTTGATCGATGCCTGGAATTTCCTCGTAAGACTAGGCAAAAACTACATGGAATTCTTTAAATATATCTGTGTAGATTTGAATCTCTCTGGGGGAACAATCATCTCTGACGAAAACATTCTCCATGATGCCAGGGGTTGTGGAGATATTGATCGGTATGGTTTCAGTGATAGTTTCCATATTACCCTCGGCATTAACCTCATGTGTAGCTAAGGGATTAATAGGACAAGACCTATCTCCAATCATAGTCAAGGTGAATTCTTTGGCTTCGATTCTGCTTAACTCTGGGAGGAAGTATGATCTGTGATGGAGATCGTCCCAGGGTTTGTCTGGACTAGTCATTTCTTCAATTATTTCTTCGTCGAAAGGAAAGACTAAGTCTAATGAATCGATGTCAGCGAGAGAGCCTTGAGCCTAAATAGGCTCTAAAAGCGGATCTAACTCTTCTGCGGGAGTTGGATTTGTGTCGGTCGAAGCTTGTTGGACTAAAGAGTACGCGACTTCGGATGCGAACAAGGGCATGGACATGCCAGGGTGCCCTGTCCCTTCCATCGTGGTTGATGGGGAAGGAAGTATCCACAGATCGTTGAATTAAGTCATGTGAAATGACGACACTTGGAAAATCTCAACCTTATGGTGGTCGAATATGAACTTGACATCGCCTTGAGGGGGCGGGTAATCGAACGTACCCATCAAAGATGGGCACAAACCAACCCCTATGTTGAATATGCCTGGTTGGGGATTATCAATCATCGGGACCGTGGATACCCCCAATGAACGGTCAGGTCTAGAGAAAGACAATTGATCAATGGTCACAATATGGTCCTCATGTGGAAACAGAAAGACCTGGAAAACTCTAGCAACCACTGCTTGCATGGCATAATTCCAACTTCTTCCTAACAAGAGATTGTAGTCGAGGGGTGCGTCGACTACTTCTACTTGGACGCAGACGGTCTTCCCTCTTAACTGCACGGGGAAAGAGGGAATGATACCATGTGGTCGGAACGAATGACCATCAAAAACAGTGAGAAGAGTAGGTGATGGAGATAAAACGGGTTGGCCAATGGCCTTCCAACATGCCAATGAAATAACACATGTCGAGGCACCCTCATCAACCACCATACGGAAAATGTTCTAAGTAAAAATTTTTGTGGGGTGAGCCACTACTATATGAAATGCTATGTGGTAAGACAGACGAGGTTTTAAGTTGATTGTATCCAACATGATTGTACCTAGATTACAAGTCTCGGTAGATCCTAAAGAGGCTAACAAAGCTTTCCTCTGGGAAGGGCATCTTTGGAGGACCTCCAAAGAGGACATCACACAAGGGGTTTGAGACAAATCCTCCACCATAGAATAGTTCTGGGTGGCCCTTGAGTTTGGGTTGTGAGAATCTTTCTTGAACGTGCCTTTTGGGATGTGTGTCATTATTTCACCCAAAGTCTTCTCGATCTGGAGAGGAAGAGATGGGAGTTCGACTTCTTTGCCCTTATCAAAAGTGCTTGGTTTATTGTAGTCATGCACTCTAGTCGATATAAAAGCATCACCCTTCATCATATACACATTTGCAGATGTGGGATTGTTCGAAGATGGAGAGGGTCCTTGACTACCCCCTTTTGCGCTTGTCGAGGCTTGGGTTAGGTTTTGCCCATGTTGAAATAGATTGGTTAACACAATAGGCTGTTGCTGTGTCACAAAATTTTGGGCCTCTGCAAGCCGAGGAAATTGGTGGGTCGGGTGGTCTTCCATGCACAGGTTGCATGGATACCTCGCCTCTCGTTTCTCACTGTTTCCCCCACCAGCATTATTAGTGGGTTTCTTATCCCCCTTACCCTTCTTTCGATGTTTTTTCTTTCCTTCAGACTGTTGGGTGGCCTTTGGATTTGTTGATTGCACTGTGTGTACATCGAACGTTTGGGTAGGGGTAGCATCCAAAATAGTAGTTTGGTTGGTCGTTGTGTGTTGTATAGACAATTGTTGCAATTGCTTCCTCAACTGCTCAACAGGATTTGTTTGTGCTGAACCAACAATACCATCAACATGTGGTCCAACTCTCTGTCTAGTTTTATCAAGTATTGAGCATGGAGCGTCTGGTAAGATCTCGTATAATAAACCAGACTGAGAGTATATTATCTCAATATGTTGAGATCTCATGATGGCATCTTCATCGAAAAACACTCCCGACATCGTGACGTATTTGGATAACTATGGGACCAAAGACTTAAGGAACCACTCGAGCAAGAATGCTGGTGGGAATGACACCTTAATTAAACTCTTCCGGCGTCTCCATTCTTAGATGTGATCAGAGATATGGTCCTCTTTTGTCTGTGCGAAATTGGCCAGCAATTGTGTGCCAGTTTCATATCTCACAGGTAATTGGAAATGGTTAAGGAAAGCCATTTCCAATTTTCTGAAGGAAGAGTATCTTGAGTGGTCGAGCTCAATGTACCATTTCGCGGCACTCCCAATGAGAGTACGTTGAAACAATCACAATTGTATGGAGTCCTATTTCAATGAGTTAGATGAGCACCAAAGATGGAAGGTGGTCACATGATCTCCTGGATCTTCGTTAGGCTTGGTTTCAAACTTTGGTATGTCTGAAGGAAACTTCATTGGCATAGGGGGGCAACGCAGATCGTGACAAATAGGGTCATTCAACAACCTTGTCAAGTATGGCAAGTGCAAATTTGCCAGGAAAGGTAGTTTGGGTTGTTGTTGATAACCATGGAAAAAGGGACCTGGAGTTTGATTGGCACCAGGTTGCCAGGAAAAGTTCATCTACTGGCCTAGGTTCTGGTAAAAACCATGGCCATGACCAGCGTACAGATTCTGTGTGTGAGGAGACATCATCGGCTTATTCCCAAAATAGGACGTAGATGGTTGGGCATGCATTACATTTAGAGGACTTTAGGAAGGGTTGTCCCATGTTGATCTTATGGGCATAGGCATAGTACCTTGTCCAGGGTTCCATTGGTTGTGAAAATAATTTCTCCAGATCAACATTCCTGTCAAGGGAACTGATCCCTGCCAAGAATTCCAAGGTCATGATGTGTAAGAAGTTCCTGGGTTTGCCCCCTGTGCAAGAATAGTACCCTACATAGGAATAGGTTATCCATAACTGGGGTTGCCCCCAGTCGAGAAAGCATCTGACGAGAAAGCATTGTTACCAAATGCACTGAACAAAGAAAACATTGTTGAACCAATCGACATATTATGAGAAGGTAGTCCTTGAATCCCTGCTCCAAATAAACTATGGTGCGTGGGTGGCCCAGCAGAATGTTGGTGGGTGCCACTGAGCAAAGGGGATGAAGGAGGTAAATGACCTCCCCTGTAAGGGAAAGTGTTAAAAGGAGCTGAAGTTCCCCCCATGTGTCCTTGCAGAGGAGCATTAGAGCTCCCTGCCCACAGACCTAAAGTCTGTAAAGTGGAGTAGGAAAGTACAGGACTTGTACCTGAGCTAGGCATCCTGTATGAGAATGGAGGGCCTGTTGCACTCAGTGTGAAAGGGGCAGTGGCCATCGCCATAGACGATATTGGACCACTGTTTGAGGTAGAGGAAGTCGAGACCATGGTGGCTCAGACTGATGACGGTGAGTTAGGAGGTGGAAAATTGAATAATTCCTAGAAGAAGTGGTAGCATTTGTTTCCATTGCTACGTGTGACACTGTCTGGCACTCATAAGGGTGAATCGGTATGATGATGGGTGCCGAAAGATCAGTGGTTGGAGTTTCGGATGGACCAAGAAATTTTTCTCCAAAGTCTAAAATGGTTGTTTCCTATGGAGGTTGTTTGGGTACAGTTTCTTGTAACCCTGTCGCTTCAAAAGACCCTTGTTGGTCTAGCTTTCACATTAGCAGTGGTGGAGGTGGCTCTAGTGTAACCAGTGATAGGCCCAGAAGCCTTCGTGACCAGAGGAGCTCGTGATCCTCCACTGTGTGCGAAGATCAAAGACACACTAGGGATTTCTATTTGTTCAAAAGATAACACACACTAAAAAGGTCCCTCTAAGATAAAACAAGAAAACACTAAACTAGTTGGAAGAACAGTTACAACAACCAACACTAGAGCAACTTACCGGTGCAAGTGAAACTCGAACACGGAAGCACCCTCTAGGTATACTCTGAAAAGCATGGCCCGATGTTTTTCCTAGGTACCATGGTATACCCATGTAGTCACCTGTGCATGTCTCTAAAAAATATAGGCAACTAGGTTGCCAGCACGCGAACAGTCACCAAGCGAGTACAGTCAAAAGTTGGGTAGACCACAATGAGCAGGGTATCGAGACCGAAACCTATCAAGGGTATTGAAGGCAAGTGGTCTAGAAGAAAAATGAGGACCTCAATCGTATTCAAGACCCACGAAGCTCCGTGGAAAATGCAATCGATGGAATCCCAAGACAAACCCTCTATATGTGTTCTCCACTACAATTGGTCCAGCTTTGGAGGGATTATCTCTGCTACCTTTCCACACACGACCTCATGTTTATCCCCTATGTTAGAGGGGGGTCCCGGATAAATTTCACGATACTGGAATTTGACACTCCCTAACTCACACTCCAATGTTTGATTTAATGGCCTTGAAGAGTTTCCTCTCCAACCTAATTCAAGGCCCTAACCCTAAACTAGTTGGTTGACCCTACAAACATAAAAATTCTAATGAATTTTAGATTTAGCGTTAATTTTTATGGCTTTTCTTAAGTGAAAGGTTATGAAAATGAAACTGGTGATGTTTGAAAGATGGAAGCAAAATAAACAGAAAGCTGGAAACAAAATAACTTCACTTGACTCAAATCTTAAACAATTTTCAAAAAAATTTCTAAGATCTCTGAACAGCAAACTCAAAGAAGTATTTCACTCGACTACGAGCTACTTATGATATAAGTAAACTATCAAGAACTTATGAAAGCAAAGACTTTTCCCTGGTTACTAATGCAAAACAACATTATTTAACCAAACAAAGAAATAAAAGATTTTTTTTTATTTATTTGAATGCTCACAAAGCAAAAAGGAAAAATATCAACAAGTAAAAACCACGAAACTTCTGGCCTAAGCGCAGATCACAAAAAGTCACTTTAAAAATCACACACAAGAAAATTAAAATTGGACTCTCACACTTGTCTAAGAACCCTATTAAAAGAAAATTTTGAGGAAAACTTCTTAATGAAAAAGAAAGCTATTGTTGTGATCAAACCTAAGTTACTGACCGCTATGACAGAGACCCAAAAACCTGAGAGGTATAACTCTTGTCAAAGGAAAGGATGACTGCCTCACCTTCAACAGAAATTTTCTCCCTAAGCACACTGCTGACAGTTCAACAGCAAGCGTGTGCACGCGATCTGTGTAAAGTCAAAGCACGTGTACATGCGTGATGGCCTTATACAGGCCGCGTGTATCTCTGAAACTCTAAGACAAATGAAAAGGCTAAGAAATCCAGCCCAGGAAAAGACTACTAGTACTGAGAACCAAGATCTCTTGAAGACTCGGACACATACTTTAACAGAAAAAAGAATACAATTCAAGGAAAACTTCATAAAAAAAACCAATCTGAGGTGAAACCTAAGCTATAGACTACAAACAACAAAGACTAGAAAGAGTTCCAGAAAACCCTTGAGAAGGACTATTTCTGACAGGGGAGAGGATGATTTCCTCTCTAAAAGAAATTTTCTGGAATCATACACGCGACTGACACTTCCTCAGCTAGTGCGTACATGCGGGTTGTGAGAAGTGTTAGAATATAGAAGATTGTGCTAGTTTTACCATTGACGATACCCTCGTCACCCAACCATAGGTTGAAGCCACCCTCCGAGCACCTTGATGTTGACAGAGAAGAGAATCATGGTAGCAATCCAATAGCCAAGAGAGGCTAATGCACCAAGCAAGAATAGAAACCAATCTGATCAGATAATCCCACCCAGAGGCTAGCGCACACCTTCCTAGAGACTTGGGCACAAGCTGCTACTACACCTGCACAGATCCAATTCTCTCTACAACTGTTGAGATGTGTATAATGAGAACTGGTGCCCTGTATTTGTAGTAGTCTGGGCATTTTTACTAGGGCTGAAATCTTCTTCTGTGTACTAATAAATTCATTTTAAATATATTTCTGCAATCGACAACTTGTATAGGGTTTCCTTCATTTCTTTGTTTCCTTCCGGAATATTCTAATATCGTTGTAGGTCACAATAGAGGTTCATACCTCCCGAAGCTACCATAATATTAAAACTCCCTCCTAGCTAGGGAGGTATGGCCTTAAGCACAACAAACCATTCAAATGGTAGCAACACGAGCACCATCATTATTATCCAACTGGATAATCTCCTTTGACAACTGGTACAATATCAATTGATAGAACACACTTGTGTTTATTCAAGGTAGTACACAACTACTCAAACTGTGACACATAGTCACAAACAATGGAACAAATCCACCACAATAGTATATCTCTACTGTCTAAAGACAAGCAGTCTCCATAACAATCATCTGATGCCAATCTGCACATAAAATATTGTTAAAAATAAACTGAATCATCTGGGCCAATATTTCACTCACATCTGTGAGATACGAAATAATATCTTCCCTCAGTATAAAACATCAGCAATGGGCTATCTGCCCTATTCTTCTCAAACAAGGAAGAAGGATTGTTTCTGATTTCTGAGCCTGGACCATTCCTCACCCTGGGCCATTCTTCCTACACTAATAAAAGTGCACCCTGGACAGAATGTATAAACCCTAAGGAATGACTGTCCTCGATTGTTGAGCCTAGACCATTCCCCACCCTGGGCCATTCCTCCTACACTAATCAAAGTACACCCTGGAGAGAATGTATAAACCCTAAGGAATGATTGTCCAGACCATTTCCTCCATTAACCACAAGAGGAAAAGATTGTCCTGTATCAACCTCCAAAACGGACCATTCCTCATGTTAACCAAAATGAGAAATGGTTGTCCGGCGAGGCAGGCCAATCTTCTTGAGTAACCCTCAAGAAGAGAGACTACCCTAGACCACTCCCCATGTTAACCACAATGGGAATTCGGTGTCTATGATACATCAACAATCAGACTACCTCCCATGTTAACCACAATGGGAAGTCATTGTCCGTCAGAAATCTCAATCAACTTTTCAAACAGGAAAGAATCTGCCCTGTCTGGACTATTTTTCAATTACAAAGATAAATAATAATTTTAGTGCTCCCTCCTAATCTAGAGAGTCATTTAGCAACAAAATAAATGTTTTTCAATAATATGTTTTAGTGCTTTCTCCTAACTTGGAAAGTCTTCGCTTTTAGCTAAGGGAGTTATTTCCACTATCCCCATCTTCTCTCGCAAATATGCAAACTTAATTCTGGATAAAGGTTTTGTCAAGATATCTACTGTCTACTCATCAGTGGGGATATACTTGAGCTTTACCTCTCCTTCCTGGACTTTATCTCTAATAAAGTAGTATTTGATCTCAATGTGTTTTGACCTTTCATGAAACATTGGATGTTCTGATAATCTTATACAACTATGATTATCACAATATATTATGGTCGATTCTGGAATCTGGTCAAATAAATCGGAGATTAACTTCCTTATCCATACTGCTTCTATGCATGCTTCACATGCTTCCATATACTATGCTTCTATTGTGTTGAGTGCAATAGACTTTTTTTTCCTACTGCCCCAAGATATCATAGCAGAGCCCATGCTAAAACACATACTTGAAGTTCTCTTTCTGTCTTCTGCACTTCCTACCCAATCAGAGTCTGTGAATCCATGAAGTTTGATATCACTGGATACAGTATATCTCAAGCCATAGTTTATTGTCCCACGAATATATCTTAGGACATGCTTTGCAGCTATCCAATGTTCTTGTCTAGGTTCCACCTGGAACTGACTTAATGTATTTACAGCAAATAAAAGATCTGGTCGAGTATTTACCAAATACATCAATGATCCAATTAGTTGTCGATATAGAGATGGATCTACTGGATTGGAATCTGAGAATTTCACTTTTTTTATATCTTCATTCATAGGAGTGTCCATGGACTTACAGTCCATCATTCCAAACTTCTGAAGGATCTTTATTGCGTACTTTCCTTGTCCACGGAATACTTCACCACGCTTCTGCCATACTTCTTGTCCCATGTAATAATGCATGAGACCTAGATCTTTCATATCAAATTCAGAGGCTAATTCCTTCTTGCACTGGATAATGAGAGATTCTTCACCTGTTATGAATAGATCGTCAACATATAATAGTAGAATCATAGGTGCATTATCCATGACTTTGTAATAAAGGTTTGGATCTGCATGACTCTTGGAGAAACCAAGTCTTGTTAGATAGTTGTCCATTCTAGCGTACCAAGCCCTTGGAGCTTTCTTGAGTCCATATAGAGCTTTCTTCAATCTACAAATATGAGTGTCTCTGGAATGTACCTCGAATCCTTGAGGTTGTTCAATATACACTTCTTCTTCAATAGCTCCATTGAGGAAGGTTGTCTTTACATCCATCTGATGTAGATTCCATCCCATGGAAGCGGCAAGAGATATGATAGCTCTGATGGAGGTATACCTAGCCACCAGAGAAAAGTTTTCGTCATAATATTCTCCCTCCTTCTGGGAGAACCCTCTGGCCACGAATCTTTCCTTGTATTTATCCACACTTCCGTCTGTTGCATGTTTGATCTAATACCCATTTTGAGGTTACCACTGATTTTTCTTTAGGTCTAGGTACAATTTCCCATACTTCATTTTTCATAATGGATTGATGTTCTTCCGCCATAGCTTCTTTCCATTGTCCCTTTTGGACTTCTTCTTCAAATGTGGTAGGTTCTTCATCTATAGGCTTCGTCATGTATGTTGCATAACTTGAAAATATTTTCGGTCTTTTACTCTTCTTGGATGTTCCTTCTGGAACCTTGATTCTTTCCGTGTCTTGTAATGTAGCTTCAAGCCAAGTTGGTCATTTCTTGTTATTTGGAATGATATCTAAATCAATGTTCTCACATGGCTCCATAGGATGATCAGGTTGATCCTTTTCGTTATTTTCGTTTTCTGTGTTTTCTTCATTAGGTTCTTCAAGTTCTTCTTCTTCTATAACTTCTTCGATGGATTTCTTGAAGGCCATCCTTTCATTGAACATTACGTCTCTGCTAACTTCTATCTTGTGTTTTTCTGGAATATATATTCTATAGGATTTGGATGAATCACTATATCCCATGAATATCCCCTTCTTTCCTGAGGGTTCTAGTTTATTCCTTTTGTCTTTGGGAATATGAGAGTAAACTAGACATACAAATATTCTTAGGTTTTCCACGTTAGGTTTCTTACATGAGAAGGCTTCTTATGGTGTCATGTATTTCAATATATGATGAGGGATTCTGTTCTGTACATATATTGTTATCATTGTTGCTTCTCCCCATAGAAACATGGACAGATCTTGATCGTTCAATAAGGATTTTATCGTTTCTTCGATAGATTTGTTCTTTCTTTTTGCTACACCGTTTTGTTGAGAGTTATGAGGAACAGTCAGCTCCCTCCTAATCCCTGCCAATTTGCAGAATGCAATGAACTCCTTCAAGATGTATTCTCCTCCATTATCTATTCTTAATGTCTTGATCTTCTTGTTCGTGAGGTTTTCTATTTCTACCTTGAATTCTTTCTTGAATAGTCATCTATGAAGATTACATAGTAAAGAGATCCTCCTAGATATCTGACTGGCATTGGACCACAAACATATGAGTGTATTAGATCTAGGATTTCCTTGGATCTGTTGTTGCTTCTTGGGAATGGTTTCTTGATATTCTTCCCAAGGGCACATCCCTTGCAGATTCCTTCATGTGTAGATTTCAATTATGGTATTCCTTCAACCATTTTTCTGAGAAAAGGTAATGCTTGATAATTGATATGAGCATACCTTCTATGCCAAATCTCATTAGGGTTGACTTTGTGATGTACTAGAGCTTCTTCATTTTGTTCTAGTAGTCTATACGGATTTCCTTCACGACTTCCAATAACCCTAGCATCCTCTATGATGGAATTCTTATGTCATGATAACACCTTTCCATCCATGAAAGCTATTATGTTTCCTTTATCTTCTAAACATGATATCGATACAAAATTCTTTTCTAAACCAGGTACATATAAAACATTGCTTAAGTGAACATGATTACCTGATTCCAACTTGACGGAGGCTTGTCCAAATCCTTCAACGGGGTAAGTGCTTTTGTCTCCAAGATCCACTTTGTACAATGTATTTCTCTCATTTAGATTTGAGAGTTTGGATTGATCTCCCGTCATGTGCTTGGATGCTCCACTATCGATTATCCACATGTCATCTTCAATCATCCCAGTAAATGTTGAGTAGTGTAAAAGACTGATTGTTTCACACATGTCTTCAGTTGACTGGTAACTGGTCATGCCTTGATCCAAAACTTCAACTTCGTCATTTCTGTCTTCTGAGAGAGCCAAGAGGTGTGCTGAGTTAGGGAACATCTAAATATCTTCTTCTTGAGTGAGATACTCCATCACAAGGTGTCAGATTGGATATTTAGGGTTTCTGCAACTGCTTCTGCTAGTAACCCTAGCTGCAGTGTTTTGGAATCTGCTCATGCTAGTAACCCTAGTGGTAGTTCCTGATCGAGCTCAATATCCTAGAGGCTATGTTTCCTTCCAACGTTTTAGGCTGAATGAAGGGGGTGTGGGCCCATAACCTGTTAGAATATAGAATATTGTGCTCGTTTTACCATTGATGATACCCTCGTCACCCAACCATAGGCCAAAGCCACCCTCTGAGCACCTTGACCTTGACAGAGAAGAGAATATTGGTAGCAATACAATAGCCAAGAGAGGCTAATGCACCAAGAAAGAATAGAAACCAAGCTGATCAGATAATCCCACCTAGAGGCTAGTGCACACCTTCCCAGAGACTTGCACACAAGCTGCTACTGCACCTGCACAGATCTAGTTCTCTCTGCAACTGCTAAGATGTGCATAATGAGAACTGGTGCCCTGTATTTATAGTAGTCTGGGCAGTTTTATTGGGGCCGACTTCTCCTTCTGGGTACTAATAAATTCATTTTAAATATATTTCTGCAGCCGACAACTTGTCTAGGGTTTCCTTCATTTCTTTGCTTCCTTCCAGAATATTCTAATCTCGTCATAGGTCACAATAGAGGTTCATACCTCCCGAAGATACCATAATATTAACAAGAAGGTAGGGCATGGGTACACGCGTGTAGACCTTATACAGGCCGCATTACCTCTGTGGGTCTCGGAAAAAAAATGCAGTCAAGCAAAGAAACAAAGATAAATGGCATGGAAGACCAAAATCTCTGTTAGCTCAAACTTTTGTAGAAACTTTAAAAATAGGAAATGAAACCAGTTCTTAAAAATACCCAAGAAAAAACATTCCCAGAAACCCTAGAGATCCCCAGTACGGTCGCCAATTTTGTTGTGGGTGGGAAATCCCTCCTACAGACTAGCACTAAGGGTTATATCATGCATGTAGAAATGACCTAAAGATTCTTACTTTTTACCATCATCCCATGCCTAGACCCCCATTGGTCATCTGTAAATACAAGGCTCAAGAGATTAAGTTGACGTACCTTATTCTTTGTGTTTGATGTCGATTCCTTTTCACGCTTGGTCGTTCTTTAACTGCAACTCTCCTCCCAATGTTGACCTGCATTCACTAAAGACAAAAAAAGAACTCCACATGCATTTGATCTATGAACTAATGGGTTATAGATTTAATCAATCATACAATCAATATTCCAATAATGACAATCTCATATGGTAGGACGGGAAAATAAATTCTTTTATTAACTTCACAATGATACCTTACAATGATAAAGTCAACTACTGCTCCTCGATCCTGGTCCTGGGATCTTCTTCCACTATCTTCCAACTGCTTTTCTCTATACTTCTCTTTGCACAAGGATGGATAAAGGTTGGGACAAAGGGAATGCTCAATTGGGTATAGTTTATTTACTATGATTCTCCTCTCAAATGGGACCCCTAACCCTTTTTTTATAGGCTAGAAGAAGCTAGGTATTTGGTCGAGTGACCGGCCATGCATGGCCGAAAGGTTTAGTTAACTTACCCAAAGCTGTGTGTTCTGTCAAAAAATTTCCTTTTTCCATGCTTTTGTAGGTACACGCGGGTTGTCTTGGGTCAGCTAGCATGTACACGTGTGCAGTAATGGAGTAGGGCGTGTGGGCCTTTATAAAAGGGGTTTTTAAGAAGAGTTGTTCAATAGTGTTTTGGCAAAGAAGGAATATGAGATGGTCTGATGCCAGGTAAGCATGTCTGGTGTAAATTAGGGTTATAACAGAAGGATAACCTTCCAATATTCTACCATAATTGTAAAAATGGTATAAAGGGGAGTTAGGTGGCCATGAACGATGGCACCCTAATTACTAGAGAAGAAAAAATGCTTGAAATTCATTCATGTGAAACTTTTAGTTTCATGCATGATGATTTGAGGTTATGTTCAACTCAAGGTGGGAAGCATAGTCCTAATGTAATAATGAATATATATAGGTAATACATGTGGTGAGAGGTTGGATGAGTTCCAACAAACCATGGAATAATTCCTACTATGAAGAGTTATCAATCTAAAATCAATGCAAGAGTGCATTGTGTGTAAATGTCTTCATGGACATTGGTACACTGGTTAAATTCATATGATGAATTGATTGCATCAGAAAGTTTTCTATGATGAAATGATGGATGTGGAAGGAATGATATTTCCTTTTTCTTCATATCATTGAATAAATAAAATTGAATTAATTATTAGTATGCACAATTTTGAAATTGTTGAAAACCATTGCAAGTGAGTAGTGAAAATGTGTGTCTATGATAAATAACAATTTGTTTGGTTGTGTGAAGATGTAATTGTAGGAAGAAAGGTTTTGGATATGGTAGTTCTATAAGTCCATGCAGAATACCAATGCCTGCTGAGCCAAACTAATATGAGAAGGAAAATCTCATACTAGTGAATCTGGTTCCTGCATGGAACATATCTAAAAATGAGAATTTGAAATTTGAAATATTTGGATAATAGATTTGAAAATTTTATTAAACTGATGATAATATCTCACTGTTATTGTATGCATATGATACATGGGAGATAAAATATCCATCCTGGAGGGATAGAAAATGGTTGTCAAGCTGGAAAGCATGGAAAAATGCCATTGTTGTGACATGAGAACCCTATGAGATGCCAAGATCTCCATTGTGATGAGATGTGCTATGTTAGAGAAATCCATAGGGATGCCTTGGTTGTAAGAATCTATAAGTCTTTGAGCTCCTCTTGTGTGAGGAAGCCTTGGAAAATGATGGATTACCTGAGGGATTGTATAACAGAGAAAGAAATATTTGAGTCTTGAGGGTGAGTGACTGCAAGGAAGAGGAGACTTAGATAATTTATATTACATTATAGCCAGGATCATGAGTATAGGGAGTATGTCAAGGGAATACAATGAGCCAAGTAAAATTTTATATCCATATGGATGCGGATCCATAAATTGCATAGATAAGTATTGTGCTAATACATGCACATTTCCTCTTTAATTATGGATAATAGTTAATGTTTATGCATGAAATTCTAAATTGATAAGTATGTTGTTTGAATTTTATTGTAGGAATGATTCAGAAATGCTAGAGTCCAAGTGAGGACCAGACCAAGCAAAGGAGGATGTTACTGAAGAAGCTAAAATAAAATGCATGGCATGAGTTTCTGAAGAAAAAAAACCAAGGACATTGTTCCCTTTAATGGGGAGTGGAATGTAACACCTTGTTTATAAACCCTTGATTATGTATGTAATTAATCATGTCAATGATTTCCATGCCATGGAATATAAACATTGTAAATGTATTATTGTATGATTGGAAATTGCAAACAATTGAATGTGGGGGTGAATCCTTGAAGTATTGGCCATGATACCATTAGAAGGAAGATCGAGGAAGCCTACAAAGGGGGTTTATCATGATAATATTACCCAATCCTCCTTGCTGAAATATTTGAATTGGAAATATTAAAATATTTCCCTTAACTCTGATTTTAAGGGAAAAACAATTAATCAGGAAGGGTTGGCGGTTGAGAAACCAACCACCCTCAATGAATGGAAGTATGTAGAGAGTTCTTGAAGTGACCTACATTATCATCTAAAGGATAGAAAGAATGGTCACCAGAGTTCCCCATGATGGACCCAAGAGTCACCTTCTGATAGAAGAAATAGAAGGACAGGTGGAGAACCTTCCAGAGCTTGCATGCATGGGAAAAGTCCCAAGAATGGGCAAGAGGGGGGAAAATAATTTGGTACAAAAAATGATCATTTGAGAAATATCGTGAAATTCTTGAGTTAGGGGGTGTGGAAGTCTCTATTAATAGTAGCATGAAGGAAAAAAGCCAGAGTGCCTAAAACACCTAAGAAATAATTCCCTGGTGGTATCATGGCTTAGCATGGTGGTGGCCTATTGGAAAATTTACTAAGAATGCAGAGCCTATGGTTGGGTGTAAAGGAAAACACCCACAGTTAGTTGGCTAGTTGCAACTTGTAACCAGATAAGTATCTCATATTCTTGGATACTGGAATTGAAATCTATTGTAAAATTGACTATAATTGTATTCATGGATGTGTACAGTTGTGTGATGAATAGACTGATTTCTCATTACAAGTTTGTGTATTTGAGTAATGATAGAACAACATGAATAATTTTTTTCTATGAATTTTATCCTGAATGGATAGATATGATTGTACAATCTCAAAGAAATCCATGTGTTGTGTGCAAGTGCTTGTCTTATGGAATGTGTAATCTATTCAAGTCTATGTACTTGAATGATAATGTATCTGTATGGAATTTTATGTGTATTTCACACCTAAACAAGAGAACCCTATACTCTATTCCAAATGATAAGAACATTTTGTATTGTCCTAAATTAAAAAATTAAATGTGTGAATGAGATACATATGCGCATAGTAGGCTATTTTCTATAGTGTGTTTCCTGTGAAAGGAATCCATAAAGATAAACTAAGAGATGAATGATAAAGTCGAGGAGTAAATTTCTTAGCCAATTTGAAAATTGACTACAGAGTCCCTCATGGCCTGGTAGGACCTTAGAAAATACTTATAGGATCTCCTTGAATGACCAAGTTGAAGATCATATTGTTAACCTACATAAATCCTGTGTTTTGAGCAGATGGAATCGTAGCCATCGATTTGAAGCAACGAGATGATATCAATTGTTAGATGGAAGGTATCCATGATGAAGAACTATATTTCAAGATTGAATCAATTACAACCATTGGAATTGGCAAAGTGAATAGTTCTTGACCCTTTGTTAGAGTAGAATATGATTCCAGTAGAAGATGTACTTGAGTCAACCAGAATTGTCGATCTATCATTGGATTGGAGGTAGGAAGATCCAGACCATTGGTTGGAGGATGATGGTTAGAGTATCCCTATAGACAAGAGTGAAGTTACTTCAATGGGAAAGGTATAAGGGGAAATATGGACCATTAATCAGAGTAGAGGTGAGATCAATTATTAGTTGTAGAACTCTGTAGGGTTTCATCTAAGTGAGGTTAAGAGGGAAGGTGATGTCATGTTGATGGGGAGTGTCTACATACTCGAGGATGACATGTGGAAGCCTGTAATTGGTCGAGGGAATTGGGAGTAGATTCCTATCAATCTTAGGCCTTTGAGTGGGTTCTTTAATTACCAACAATAGGATCTATGGGTGGAGAGATCTCCACTATTGAGCAGAGTAGTCCATGGTTAGGCCAGGATAAGACTTCGAACTAACCAGAGCCATAGATCCATCAGATTATGGAGGTATAATATCTACCACCATCAGATCTATTTGAAAATACATTAGAGCAATGTCAGTTGAAAAATTTTGATTGGATTGGACCTCTGGAGGGAATTCACAAGCGGTTGCAAAAAAAATCCGAAGGAGGAACTTCGAGGTTGAGTATGGATAGTCGATATGCTAACAGGTGAAAGAGATCTCTATCATTATTTCCTTGAGAATTTTCTGAGAGAGGTTGATGTCATAATTGTGTTAGGGCTCCATCATTCCATCTAGCGTGACCAAACCA
Source organism: Picea mariana (assembly GCA_032191745.1). Classification (NCBI taxonomy): domain Eukaryota; kingdom Viridiplantae; phylum Streptophyta; class Pinopsida; order Pinales; family Pinaceae; genus Picea; species Picea mariana. The sequence goes on from JASDQU010100001.1 coordinate 636,473, forward strand.
TCACAGGAATCATTTATGGCCATCAGATATAAAGGTTAGTGAATATGGACCATTGAACCAGGCACAATTTTATTAGGGTTTGAGGGTGGACCTGTTAGGATTTTTTAAGAAATGTCAATGACGAGGAAATGAGGAGTGATATAGACCACTGGTCGAAAAAGGAGGAAGACATATTGTAAACCTTTGATCTATCATGGGTCCTGCTATTAGCTCTAGAGGTGAGGAAGGGATGATAAATTAACGATCACACAATTTGGTGTCTTCGACTTACTTAGAGCCATTATATGAATGTCTTGAGGACCATCGGATCTTGGAGGGGCCCGATTAATGGAACATCATTGGAACCTTTAGCTAGGTGTTTGCAACTTTGTGAAAAATGATATTCTTGATGACAACATGAGGTTCCATGGGATCGAAACTATGGATCGACGACTCGTGTGTAAAGCACCACGTCATAGAATTAATGGAACCATGCTTGTGACACACCAAATGACACACTACTATAAATCCATATGGACACAATGTGGCAATGAACTGGAACTTGGCTAATGCAGGCCAAGGAATTTCTAGAAATAATAACTTTTGATTCATAGCTCAGTTTTGAAAAACATTGCAGTCATTGGAAAGTTGTTGACAAGAATAAGATGATGTTGTCCTCTAGATGAGGCTTTGAGATGATGGAGGAAAAGAAAAAATTTAATACCCCATCCCTTAAAATGTTACATAGGGGGTTGGGTGTGTTATAGGGAAGCTAATGGCTGAAATACATTATAATAGAATGATGAATATAGGAAGGTTAAACTGGGTAGAGTGTAAAAAAACTAATCTCAGAAAGGTACCTATGAAAACTCTCTTCCCCAAGGTAGTCATACCCATAACTCTCTTACCTAAGATAGGCATACCCATGGTTAGGTGAAAACAAGCATGGCCACCAATCAAGTACACTATAGATCCATGAAAAATCATTTCTACAAAATAATACACAGTGGATCCATTTCACAATAGTATTGTAGCCACATCGAAATACATAATGGATCTAAATATCCATACATATCATAAGAATAACTAAAATTTTGTGAAGTAAAAAATAGTTTTCTAAAAAGTACCAATGTCAAATGGATAGGTGGTACAATATGCACAACTCATGTGGTAGAAAAAAAGGGAAGCCACCATAGGCCAATTTCTTACATCCAATTTCACCAAATGTATAAATCTACTCCATGTGAATAAGTGATCTAAAGTTGAACGTGGGATAAACCATCTAATAACCCATCATTGAAGCATATTGTTGATAGATGTGAGGCAACCCACTGATGATGATAATGGGCACCAATGTACATAATACATATTAGAAAGTTTTGATAAATGGTTTAATGTCAAACACTTGTTGAATACACCGATTAGGAGTCATTAATGTATACCCATTGTCAATGGCGAGGGAACTTGTCACTAATCATTGCAATACTGAAGATATTATAAAGGCATCTAAATATAATTCCAATGAAAAAGTCTTAATAAGAAGAGATATGCTAGAAGGAAGGTATAAATGTATCCCCCATCAACCAAAATGATAAATTGTTGGGAAAATGATATGATTTGAAATTATTGGACAATAATTAAAAGGAAAACACCACCTAGTATGATTTTTTCATCCACTGGATGAAAATATAACATTAAGAATCCCCCGTGAGTAGAAATCAATAGTGAAAATTACTAACAAATTAAAGGAAATACATCAATGATGAAAATGGAAACAAGGGTAAAACATGAATCCTAAGATGTGAATAGAGGTTTTGTTGTCGAACACATGGGAAATTTATCAGTTAGAAACCAATGTTGAGATGTCATCCGATAAGCACAATGCATCCTACAAATATGAAAGTAAGTCCTAGGGTGTAACTGAATCTAAATATATCCTACAAATTAAGTGTATTGTAGAAAATAGGATAAAGGCATTCTAATGAGTATGTAATAAGGAATCCTTCACACTTGCCTACATGGTAATGATATTGAATTGAGAGAAAATTGATAAAAGGGAAGAACAACTTGTATGGTCAAGATATGAAATAAATGGATATCTCAGGATAAAGACATCCCTCGAACATAAGCACGAAACAATGATGACTTGAGCATCAATTGACATAAAAAGAGAACCAAAAATATAAGGAAACAATGTAGGATGCATTGAGTGTCTCATTAAAGGTAGGGTAGATTTGAATTGAAGAAGCGAGTAATGCAAATGTGGAGTAATAATGCAACAAAATGAAATAAGGAATTAGGTAAAACAACATGTGAAATGATAAGTACAACAAATGTATAACAAACAAAATATAAAGGTGGGATCCTCCGCGGGAATGGTCACAAGTAGATGAGAAATATGAATGAGCTTCATAATGACATATCAAACTACAAGGGATCCATTCCTACCATCAAATAATAGGATGTGTTCTAGATGGTGAAAAAGTGTTACATGAAGGCAATGCATCATAGGAAATCTATTCTATTGGAGTAGTGGAAACTTCAAATAGAAAAGGGTTATGCACCAACATCTAATGGGGTAGACCCTATGATGAATTTCATTGGAACAAGGTTTAAATGCATCAAAACTAATGGGAATCCTAAACCTATATGAAACCATTAAAATAGACTTTGAATATATCAAATAATGTATAAATCATGAACAATAAGAAACTAGAATTCCAACTCATAATTCTATACCCACGAAAGAAAAATACCAATATCATATCTTCAAAATACAAAACAAGATATCTATTAAGAGTTATAGAGACAAGAATATTTTCAAACTTCATACCTTCAAAAATATTCATCTCAATGGCAGATTCTACTAGTGAAGAATTAGCAGTAACATAGTTGGATGATCTAGTGAAGAATTAGCAGTAACATAGTTGGATGATCTCTAAGTAAAGACATCAGATTTAGAATGAAAATCAAAGATGAGATTACTAATGGAGCTTGTAGGAATATATTTGATATTATAAGGCTCTAAATATCTATCAAAGAGATCATACTTAGAAACACTAAGATCCAAGGATCTACAAACAAAGAGATCAATCTCAAGAGGTAAACCTAGGGACCTATGACTAGGGAAATCAAACTTAGAAATAAAATATGAAGATATGTGATCAGGAAAACAAAACTTGGAAATAAAATATGAGGATTAATGACAAGGGAAATAAAACTAAAAAAGAAAATATGAGAATCTATGACCAAAGAAATTAAACTCAAATGAAATACTAACTTGTATATCATTGACATAGTTGAAAGACTAAAAAACATCAACATTCGAGGATCTACTAGTAGAGATATTAAAATCAAAAGGAAAATCATAGCTAGATTCCATTACAAATGGGTCAAATATAGGGAGATCATATTTGGAAAGGATGGAAAAAGTTGAATGAATTTCAAAACCAATCAAAGATTCTAGGAGAGATTCATTTGAGGGAAGAACATTGTCCCAAAGATAAATTATGTCATAAAATTCACTTGGACTAATAGGGTGGAGAACAAGCTCCACTACCCCCATTGGAGAAAAAAATTGGTTTATTTCTAGGCCCATCTCCCAAGAAGGAAAGCTTGATTGTAGTGGCTCCTTCTTAGTAGAAATTGAACACATGGAAGTGGAGGATACTCTTTTACCACATTCTTCACCCATGGTAGGTTATTGTCTACTAAAACACTAGAAATTGTAAAAAGGGTGACATGGTATAAATTTGAATGAGGATTGGTATCACTCGATGCTAATTGATTAATAGTGATGATTCTTCCATTTCAGGAAAAATCATCACAAGAAATAATGTAGAGACCACAAAATTCATAAAAATTATGTAATCCTTGATATTGAAGTCCAATGGGACTTCCACAACTATTACATCCACTAAGATATTGTTAACACGTAGAAAAATAGGAAACCAAGGAAGAATCCCCAAGGGTTCAACGGGTTTTCTATGAAAGGAAAAAAATTGATGGAAAACTAGCACAAGTTTTGGAGAACCCAACCCTTTCCAAGCATATGAGGATAAAATACTAAAAGATTCTACCTCATCTATAACACAATGATGAATGGTTCATGAATTAAATTCAATCTTATTTGGAAGGATACATAAGAATGAAGGAAAATCCCAACTTGACTATTCTAGTCAAATAAAATGATCCTACAAATTGGAGGGGACATGTTTGAAGTAAATGGAATACCCCTTGTCCATAACGTTCTAAAATAGTAGTAAAGATAACTTGTTAAATGGTCTTATCACTCTTCAGGGGAATATCATTGACTCAATGACTTCATCCACCAATGGTTGAGTAGGAAGGGATGACTGAAGATAAATATGTCATTAAAGTGAATAAGATATTTGAGGTGAGTACAATACCATATATACCTTTATAATGGTAGGACATTGTTGAATAAGATGACCTCCCTTGAAAATATTATAAGAAAACTTAGGATTGTTTTGTATTTGTCTACGTTTCTCAATGGTATTAATACCCCTAGTATTGTCCACATTGGATGATTCTCCGTCACCCCATCATCACTTTAAATGGCTTGTGTCTTTCCCCCAACATGAATTTCATTGGTTGGTGGCTTTCCCCCTTATATTCAATTCTTCTTATGGTTCTTTCTCTTCTTATTCCTATTAGAAATTTGGGTACTAGCCAAGCTAGGTGGATCATCTTTTCCAGATGAAGTAGAAGAAGAAGTAACCAGTTTAACTTGTTAAGAAAGCAAGGGACCAAAATTTGTTTGATGGTCTTGACATAATATTCTTACTTGGAAGAAACAAGGTGCAAGATACCAGATATATAAAATATGCAGAACAGAAACGAAATGCTAGAAATAACATAATAACAATAAAATATCCAGCATAATCTTCTCAATACACAGAAACGATATATGAAATAGCAACAGAAATAGCACTTGAACAGAAATAGCACTTGATTCAGATAGCAATGTTCACAGGCCTCTTCGAGGGGGCAACCTCCACTTGAGCAGCGCTCTGTTACAATAATATCCAAGCTAGGGTTCT
>JASDQU010100001.1:710092-792078 GCA_032191745.1 Picea mariana
CTTAAATGTTCAAGTACAAGATGATTCAAAATGAAAATGTCTCCTTGGTATATATAGGAGACTAGGAGGTATAATTACAACTAATGGCCTAAAGCCGACATAAATAAAATAACATTACTAATATAATATGCCCCAATTAAGGGGTAATGAGCCAATATTAGGGCTTAACATCTTCACTAGTATCCATATCATCCTCTTCCTTTTCTTATTCATTCTCTTCAAATTCTTCTGCTTGTGTACCAACTAACTCATCATCATCTTAATCTTCATTATCATTGTCAAGTATAGTTGCTTGATGTTTGATCCCTATTTTTTTTAAATCATCCACCTTGACATATGCACTCTCAAAAATCTTATGTAATCTAAGATTGTAGCATATGTATTCTTTCTTGGTAGAAGCATTTCCAAGAAAGTTACCTTCATCAGATCTAGTATCAAATTTTTCGAGATTCTCATCAAGCCTTTTGATGTAGCACTTACGTCCAAAGACCTTGAACTATTTTACTGAAGGAGCTCTCCCAAAACATAGTTCATAAGGATTCTTATTACTATTAATCCAGAGCTGACCTCTCTTCAATATGTATAATGTTGTGCTTACAACTTCCCTCCAATATCCATTAGATAATTTTTATTCATTGAGCATAGTCCTTGCAGCCTCCTAGACTGTTCTATTCCTTCTCTCAGCAATCCAATTTTGTTGAGGTGTTCTGGCAGCAAGGATTTATTTTTATTTTTTTATTCCATGAGTTTCACAGAAGAGGTTGAGTATTATTTTGTTTCTTTAAGTTCAATAACTTATCCTTGTTTCATGTCATATGTTTTGAGCACCCATTGTCAACATACCAAAGATCTTCTTTATCACAGGATTTCAAGGCAATACGACATTCCTCTTTTGATGTTTTTTTTCTTTCCAAATATTTTTTTTCTCTCTAATGAACTTTGGTTTTTCTGAGACTTCCATTAATCTGCAATTATTGGCTTTATTTCCATAACTATGACATATGAATCATTCTAGGTTCCCTTCTTGTAGAGGTGAAAAGGATTTATAATTTTGCTTTTAACTTGATTTACTTTTTGGTTATCTTTAAGGTTATATTTCTTAACCCTCAAGTTTTTCCTTTCATATGCTCTACAATTCATAGCTTTATGTCCATAGTTATTACATGAATAACAATAACCCCTAAAAATTTGTGAAGATCTTCTAAAAATGAATTTATTTGTCAACTCCTTTTTGTTACTATTGAAAGTAGGGAGAATATTAATTTCTTTATTCACATACGCAAGCCGAGTCTTGTTGTTAGGATCTTCATTTCACTTGAACTGCATTTGTTTTCTTGTTTTTTTCAACCTGTGTCTCTTGGTTATGTAGTCAAGAGCCTTGTGACCATAATAAAAACAATAGCTATAGGATGCACTTTTGTACTTGGAAGTTTTTTGGTCTTCTTACTTGTGATTTCTATTTCTTTTGAGGTTACTCTTCTTGGGAGGATGAGCATATTCTTGAGCATAAGAGTCTGCATTCTTGTCATCCTTTTGCTGCATAGTTGTTTCTTTGGAGGTATCATCACAACACTTGTCATCTTCTACATCAATCTGAGTAATAGGACTTGATCCTTTAGCCTGATTTGTTCGAGGGAAATCTTTGTAGACTGAGAATTTTATCAAGGGATTCATTTCCTTTCTTGAATTTTTCAACAGTCTTCAGTTGATCCCTGAGTCCAACAACTTCTTGTTTTAACTTATTGGCTTCTTCCATGCTAATGGCTCCTTGTTGTCTTGAACTGTGTAGCTCCTCTTGTAAGGTCATTAGTTGTCTTTTAAGGTCTAATTTTCTTCCTCACTTTCTAGTTGTTGTTGTTTGAGCTCTTCAACCTTTTGTTTCTCTTTATTAAGATATTGTTCCAAGGATTTCAATCTCTCTTGATCTAGTTGGATTTGGATTCTAAATTCAACTATCATTTTCTCAATTTATTTCTTCTTTGAACCTTGTTTCCTCCTTTGCTCCAGCATGAGATCCTTTAATTGTTTACAACTTTGTTTATATTTTCTCAGTTCATCCAAAGTACACTCAAGATCATATTGAAGATTGACTTCTTCTTCAATGTCTTAGTCTTCTTCAAAAGAATCTTCATCACTAGAATTGTTGTAGACTGAACTTTGTTCTTATTGATATGCTTCATTTGACTTATCATCTGAGTAGAGGTATTTTATCTTGTCCCAAAGTTCCTTTGTAGAGTTACATTCACCTATATTCTTTTTGACATCATCAGGTAATCCATCAAGGATTGTATTCATTTCCATTGAGTTAATTTTCTTGGATTTCTTTTGAGTTGGAGTCCTTAATCTGTTTGGTGGGAAGTAATCATTGATCACTGAATTCCATACTTCATGTCCCAATGCCTTCACATGACTTTCCATTCTTGTACTCCAAAATATGTATTCTTCTTTTCCAAATATTGGAGTTACATTCACAGGGTAAATATTTTGTCCATCCATGTGTGCTTAATTTGATCTTCCTTTCAGTTTGTTAAATTGTTCTTAAAGGAACCAGGCTTTGATACCAATTCATGGAATATCCTGCAATACTGAGAGGGGGGGTGAATCAGTATTGCCTAAATTTTTCTTATTAATTCCATCAATATTAATCACACACATTAATCATTCAATTAAGAAATATATGATGAAAAAAAAACCCTTATGAACACGAGATTTTATCGTGGAACCCAACAGGGAAAACAACCAACTCTTTTATCATTAATAAATTGTTCTTTTACAAAATTGTTTTCAAGCTACAAGTTGATGGAGAGACTGCCCACAAGTTTCTCTAGCTACGAATGAAGGGATGATTCCACACCCCATTTACCAGCTACAAATGGAAGGAGGCTATGACCCCCTAGTTTATCAGCTACCAATGAAAGGATTATTTGACACCCTATTTACCAGTTGCAACTAGAAGGAGGTTACGACCCCCTAGTTTATCAACTACCACTGAATGGATGCTTCGACACCCTATTTACCAGCTCCAAATGGAAGGAGGCTACGACCCCCTATAGGATTGTAGCCTTCCCTAACACCACCCTATCACCCTGTTTAAATTTATCATCCATATGTGAATTTGTTGCTAACCTCAAAATGATTTCACAATGAAATTCAATCTCTGATGCTCTTCATATTGAATTTGATTCATACGACCATTTAACACAAGTCGTATCAGATTTGAATTTTTGAATTTGACTTGTTTTCCCTTGCTCCACCCTTCCTCCCTTTATGCAGGTTATAACACTTATAACTATCTTACTATACTGTGTTCAAGGCGTTCATAAACACACAGAGATACTATCAATTCTTCAAGTCTTCTTAGAATCATTAACTGTTGCACTTTCTACTTGTCTGTTGCAACCTCTTCTTGTATGGTCTTCTGGTTATCTGCAGTCAAACTTCATCTCTTACTCTCTGGCTTCTGTCATTTAATCTTTAATGTATCTGTTGCAATCCAATAAAGGTCTTATATGTCACACACTAGATTTCATAACTGCTACTCTATCTCCTTCTGTTCTTGATCTTCAATAAGACATTGACAGGCGCCCTAGAACCAACAGTTCTTCTTCTTGGAATCATTTTTTTCTATCCTCTTCTCTCGGGTTGGAGAGACACTTTATTCTCACCACTCTTTCCCATTTATATATTCTTCTAGCTGGTGTGAGCTATGAGACATTGTGTCCCTTTGTTTGTACCATCGCACCCCTTCATTTAACAATAATCTCGTTTGTTTTTATTTATCCAAATATTATCGACAAGGCATTTAAATTTAATGAAAATGCTTTTCATTAATCGATCACAGGTATGCATCGATTTCATTTAACTTAATTTCATGTTTCTGCAAATATTGTAGAAATCAAATTCTGCAGAGGCACTTCCTTCAAACCATTTACATATGACCATATGCACAAAACCATGAGCCTATTAATTTAAGAAATATTCTCAGCACCTCACTACTTATATGTTCATAACCCGTGACTGGAGGCTAGAAACTAGTCCTCCAGACTTTGGCCTTCAGTTGATTTCTCTCTTAGAATCATCCAATCTTTTGAATTTTGAACTTCTCGAAGTGGTTACCTCTCACACGGATGGATCCAATGGTTAGAATGAGTCTTGGAACCAAATAAATGGTGTAGCTTCAATCCATACACTAACCTTCCACTACTTTATCCAATGGCTATGAATTAATGAAAGGTTGATATGGACGATCATTGTTATTTCAGAAATTCATCCTTTAGGACTTCCAGCCTCTGCAATATTTCAACCTTCCGAAGTACATTTCACCGAATTATGTATTATCTATATACTCGTAGATCAGACGGTTTTATCTTAATCTGTGGTTGAGTGGACGGTCCACGCAACCTCAACAAGCCACTTAGTTAATGGCCTTCTCATTATGTGCCTTTTAGGATCTCAATCGTGAATCTTCCTTCTCGACGGACGGTTAGATATTACTTCGAAGATTTGGCTCTCTGGGACTCTGGTCTACTCGAACTATGAAGTAGTTCAATCCCCCCGAAGGTTTACCTACTGAATAATTCATTACACTTTGGTGACTGTTTTTTGTCAATTGTTTAGTACACTTTATGCTATCCTTCCACTGTGCTTGATCTAACAGTCATGATTCATCCCGGAGGATCTCGGATATACGACCAGCGTTAGTTCATGACTTTGGAACTCCAGTGCTTTGGGCATTTGTCTAGTAGGAGAAGATGAACATCCCCAGAGGCTGTAAACCTGGAGTGACGTTTCTTAATGACATCACTCAAGATGACGTGGACCCTAATTCAATTTTCCACGTGTCACCTTAATTTGTGACTTACGTAGTCTAAAATGCCAACTAGACTTTGACACTTGTCACCATCTTAATGCACCAAGAGTCCTTGTTGACGTGGACTATGATGACGTGGGCTCTCAATGTGTGTACCACGTGTCTTACTCCGTGACTTTGGAGGCCCGACCTTCGGGTGAACTCATATTTTCTTAACCCTTTTTCTCCTAAGTGGTTAGTGTTGAAGTTGACTGCTACTAGGCAACCCTGATCTAACTATTATCATTGATCTCGAAGTGCTTCTTAGATTCGAGGACTGATGAAAGTTCAAGACTTCAGGACTTCGGGCTTATTCGCTTTGCCACTTTCGAATTCTCCAGAAGTGATATTCCTTGAATAATAATCCTTGAGTAACTGGACTTCATCTAAAGATCCTTCTTTAGCACGATCCAACTATCGATGTAGATTGTGGAACCGTAACTTGATTGTGGTTTAATTCGTCGCCCAGAATCTACAATTGAAGTTGTGCAATTGTTGGTGAGTTAACCACAGTCGTCGATCTTTGAATGGATGGGATCTAACGATGTATAATAATTGTGGGATTGGAAATAACGTATAGTTTAATTCTCCCTTCGTGCTCTGCAATCAATCGATGCCCTTGATATGGTGCCTGCATATCCAATGGTCCTGGGTTTCCTGTGGGGATTTTGATCCCGATCATGTTTCTGCACTGTGCTTTCCCTTATGAGCTTCATGTGCATCATCTCTTCCAAGCTTCTAATATTCAATCACTAATCCTCCTAAGATCTTAATTTGTTAGTCCTTTTGTACATGGATTTTCATCTCTTTGTTCATACCAACTCATCATTATAACGTAAAGACATTGGTTTTTGACATCAATTAAAATATGTCCAACATCGACTGCTTCCTCAGGCATCATTATTATAATCGGTAACATTAGTAGCCTACATATTTAGGGTCGTTACACGAGGTGACTATGGAGGGTCAAGTCTTCACGATACCTGGAATTGACGTTGTCTAAACTCACTTGGTCTCCTTGGAGGCTATACCCACGATTATGTGTGGGAGCTTGCACCAGGGTGTAAGTCCATTAAGCAGGCCATCAATGTAACTTTTCCACCTGCTTTATCCCAACCCCTTCTTGTCTTGATCTCATGACGTTGGATTTCATAACCAACTAGTGATTTCGAAATAAGAAGATTTGTTTGTATGTTTGATATCTAGATTTTATTAGTGAGTGTTGTTTGTCTTCTCTAGTTTCGCATAGATATTGTTTATTATTTATTGGGTGTGGCCAACATCGACCCTCTTTGTTCATGTAGGATGCAAGGATTACCTCCAGAAGGACCAGAAGAATACGCCCCTTGCTTCCTAATACACCAGAGGGTCCTTCTCCTGAAGGAGTAGTCAATAACAATACATCCTCTGAGATTGGGAGTTCTACTCCATTGGTTGAACCATCACTCCCTGTAAATCGGTTATTGAATGTTACCAAAGACCCTTTTTTTCTCAGAATAAATTCTTCTAGAGACATTGTTGTTGAATACTATCCTAGAATACCTTCGGGACATTTTGTAGAGTCAAATGTGTATGAACCACCATTTCCTAGTGAAGCATTTAGAAATGATGTTCAAATTTATGAAATTTTCAATCTCAATTCTATCCTAGTCTAATATTTGTGGAGAACTCCCTCGGGACGTGATGTTTTTGATAAACTAGGTATGATTTCAAACCAACCTACATCACCACACGTATCTGTTACTTCTACTTTTTATATAGTACCTCCAAATCATTTTACTGGCATGGTGAGTAATATTGATATGGTTTCAAATCTGTTGTTGGTTGGTACACATATAGTTCTTCCTATCCAGTTCACTAGCTCTACCACAGTCCTACAAGTTGCACCTTTTTCTGTTGGAAGTTTGGTAACAATTCAAGCTCCTATTGGAACACCACTTCTGTCGAGACCAAATCCATCACTTCCACATGGGTATAATACTCTTATTATTTATATTACTAACCCTACCCAGGGTGCATCTGGACGACCTAGTATTTTTGTTCCACCTGGGTATAATTCTCTTAGCATTTTTATTCCTAATCCTACATAGGGTTTATCCAGAGGGCCTAGTCTTCCTCCACCACATGGAGGATCTAATCTTCCTAGACCAAGTATCTCCAATCTGCTTGGAGGAACAAGTCATTTTGTTACTTCTGGTTTTCAACTTCTTGTTGGAGGATACTCATATGGGGGTCCACCCCAAGTTAGGGGTGAACCTCAAGTTGGGGGACAACCCCAAGTTGAGGGACACAATCTATTTTATGGGAAATCTATTCCTGGATTACAAACCCAACCTTGGAATCTTCCTTTCCAAGGAAATCAACAACTTCGTGGGGGGGAAACTCCTCAAACAAATTCTTTTGTACCCTCTTATCCCGAGCAGGCTTTTCCAGGCACTATCAATCCTACCTGGGGTCAAGATTTCCAATCCAATGTTCCTTTCCAACCGGCATGCAAAATCAACAAAATAATGTAGGCTACTTGACTCAAAATCCTTCTCAACCGAATTTGAATGGACCCTCTAAATATTTGAAAAAATCGTATGGTATGACTGGTATATCTACGAGATTACCTCCCCAAAATTATTAGTTTCCTCAAGTTAATATACAATTTCCATTTCTAGCTACTTTGGATTTATCGAATTTGTCTCGAATTTTGAATGATCCTATCTTACATTCTCCTTTTTGGTCGGTTATACCTTCTAAATGACCTTCGAACATACCAAAGTTTGACGGTCGACCGGGAGAATATCAAAACAATCATTCCATGAATTTTCATCTTTGTTTTTCATCCAACTCCTTGATGGATGACTCCATACAACTACATCTTTTCCAATGCATTCTTACGGGTTTGGCTACCAAATGGTACATAGAATTGTCAAGAGGTTTATTCAATGATTTCAACACATTATCCATGGATTTCTTGACACATTACCAACTGCCAATATAGTATGACATAGGAATGAATATTTTTAGTTCATTTAAACAATCATCTTCTACCCACATCTCAGATCATATTCATGAGTGGAGGAAACGACGAATAATAAAAGTTCCTCTTCCTGATCAATTATTGGTTGAGTGGTTCACCAAGTAACTCATTGGTCCTATATCTCGTGATGTTTCCATGGGAGGTATCGTCACTTAAGAACATGAAATTAGTCGTGCCCAATAATTGGATCTCATTTTTTGTTAAACAAGCACATTATATGACTTGATCCCTGATGCTCCTAGCCAGTCTACAAATCCAAACCCAACGATTCTAGTAGCATATCATGTTGTTGATGGTGTGATTGGAACTTTTCATACAAAGACTTAGACAAAGAAATTCAATCATTCCAATCCCAAACCTACTACTACCATTGTACAAAATGCTACTCCTCCTACTGCTTCTCTCACTAAAAACTCTAAGGTGAATACGATCCAGTCGACGACTACCGATAAATATCAAAATAAGAAGAAAGGAAAGGTTAAGAGTAAATAGGATAAACTAATAATCAACAACCAGATAAGCCAAAAAATCAACCTTTTGATGATAAATAAAAGAGAAAACCTCGTTATCCTTACCTTATTTGTGGAGAGGATCATTACACGAAAGATTGTTCTAGACATGTAGAAGTTACTCAATTCCTTCAAGGAAACGAGATGCCCCCTATGCTTTTCATTTTGTCACAACCTTTTTCTTCTCAACAGCAGGACCAACTGATTATTCTTGACCAACCTTCTCCCTCTACTAGCTCTTATGTGCTTATGTGTACTGATGGCTCCAAGAAAAATGAAGTTGCAGTCACTACTCGAACCAAAGATTATTCTCCTTCTAAAAAGAAAGTTGATGTTCATCCTCCTCCATTTGTTCTGCCTTTCAATGGTCCACTTCATCTTGAACAACCTAATCATGATACATTCATCCATCTTCCTCCTAAGGGAATCATTTGTAAGTTGTCATTTAACCCACATGCCCGTGCAACTCAAAACTACAATATTGTAAAAGATCTTGCACAGGAGCCATCTACGATGTTTGCTCTTGAATTCCTTCAAAGTTGACCTACTCAAAGGAAGACATTGTTAAAGGATATTGGTGGAATCGATCCTACTAATATGAATTTGATAATATTTGACTTGGAGGATCACATCCCAAGACTCCCTCATTGATTATCTTTTCAAATACAAGTAATTGTGGAAACAAAGAATATTTGTCGAACAGTTGTTGATGAAGGGGCTTCAACTTGCATCATGTATGTCACCTGTTAGAAAGCCATTGGCTCTCCCACCCTTACAGAGTGACATAACACGTTAAAATATTTTAAAGGTACTGGGTATAAACCTTATGGTGTTCTTCCTGCATTATCTATTGCGTTAGAAGGAAAATCGGTCACTCTCAAGGTTGAAGTGTTTGATGTACCTCTCGATTACAACCTATTTGTTATCACTGAAATTTTTTCCGCACATGGCGACAAGAACTCAGCATCGTCAAACAGTAATGAAGTCTTTCATAGCCTTGAATTAATCTCACAGCATTCAAAAAAAAGGTCAAAAACTATACAAAGTATTGAAAAATTGAATAGCGTTTTACAGAAGTTGGGCGTGTGCGCACATGCACGGAACAGGAACGTAGAATGCGCGCATACGCGCACGATTCTTGGCTATTAACGTAAAAATACACGCACCTACTAAACGACGCATTTATGAATGTGGTCGGCCTCCAAACCACTTATGGTTCAGCTCCCAAGCTGATTTGACTTCCAAATCCGGGATGGATCCGAATGGTGGGCTGGTCAAAGACTTAATAATGCCCTAAATGGCCTTTGTTCACACTGCAAAGCAGTTACACAATAACCCAATGCAATGCTATAAAAAGCCATGAATGCACCTCATTTTCTCAAGGAATTCAAAGTAATGTTATGTTGCCTATATTGTTTTAAGGACTCCATCCTTGACAAGAACACATTGGCATCATTTCATTGAGCAATTCACCTCTCCATTGAGTAGATTTGCAAGGATTTCTTTCATCACTATTTTCATTTTTCTTGTTGTAAGGAGAGCAAGATTTTGAGGGTCCAAGAGCCTTCCCTTGGAGGAAGAAGGGACTCATAGTCCCCTTTCTTCTTGGTGCTTGATTTCATCAATAGATCAGCCTAAAAACATTGGTGACATGGGTCTTTTTGTGTTTGTTATCTCTATGTCCCTATGCTTATGATTTTAGTTTGTATTAGTTTAATTCTTGCTTATAGTTTTGTTTTTCTTTCTCTAACTCTTTTCTCTATAGTTGTCCTGATCAGCAAGACCCAACTGGGCATGCAAGCACCTCTTATTTGCTCACTAAGGTGACGAAAAGGGTGCAACAGATTGGCGGCTCCACTGGGGAAAGGTATCAAATTCCTACCTCATTTGGGTTTATTTTGCTCTTCTTTTAGTTTTTTTAATTTGCAGGTGCACTAACCGGCCTAGGCCGACCTGCCAACCATCCAATTCAAAGGAGAATTGAGAGAAATCCACCCGGATTTTTCTTTCTCGGTCGCTTGTCACAAGTGCGCAACCCCACAGACATGCATCGTGTGAGCATGCGCTTAAGTAACATCTTTTCTCTGCACGCATGCACTTTCTGACTCATCTCTGTTCACGCGCCAGTGCTCTGTGTCCCTCTGTCTTCACTAGGGGCTGCGCATCTGAGCAAAATTTCACATTGTAAGTTGTTGGGATGTGGGGAAGGCCATTTTCCTTCTTAAAAATGATGTCAAGCATGCTCTAAAAACTGCACCGCAATTAGTCCCCTCATCATATAAAGGGGTTAGTCAAACACACATAGGCACTTAGGAGGATAAAATCAATTTCCCTTCTTTGCTTTTTTCCACATGGATGGCTTGTTTTGACTTATAAGATAATGTGGAAATCATGTTTAATCACATCTAACTTACATTGGGACTAGAAGTTGAATTACAATCGCTTAGTATCCTCTTCTCTCGCGCCTTCAAGCGACCTTGAGAATCAGAAAAAGATTGTGAAAGAAATTTCATCTCCCTTAAGAAAGTTTAAAACCTTTAGGAGAGGACAACGGCCCTTCTTGGGACCCCTCTTAGTTTTCGTTTTCAAACATACCATAACATTGTAACGGGCCCATACATGCCGACATGCTACAAAAATAGGATAGTGTTTGAAAGTTTGCTTTCTTAGATCAAAACACTAGGGAAGTTTAAAGGTTTGTAACGGGCCCATACATGCCCACATGTTCAATTTAGGATAGTTTCAAACTTTTTTTAGATTACATCACAGTAGGGAGTTAAAGGATAGTAATGGACCCACATGTCCACATGCTAGCTTCCTAGGGATTTTGAATTACGCAAGGTTGTACCAAAGGCACTTAGTTAATTAGGTAATCAAACTCTTGTAAGGACCAAGTGAAGTCCACATGCAGCAAGGTAACATCTAATTCACTAAAAAATCGGCACACTTTCACTCACACACAAAAGTCACTTATCACTCACATAGCTTCTTCTTGAAATGTGGAGGTCAAAGTAAGTTTCCTCCAAAGGGATTCCGAAAAATACCCCATCTTTTCTTGACGAGACTATCCACTCCCATTTTTAAATCAACGAAGTTGGTTTGCACCCCCAAACTCCCAAAACAACAACATCTAAAATCTTTCTAAAAACTCACTAAGTTTTCCTCCACAGGAGGTGCCAAAAGAAATTTTTTAGTCTAGGTAGGATTTCGGGGATAGGCATCCAAATAACTCCCCGCTATCTGGTTCTCACATTGTCAAAACATAGAGGTTGTCAAATAGAGAACTTAAAATCCTCCAAGTCAAGTGTTCCAATAACCATAAGGCAAGGAGATACCCATGAAGGGTTGAAGGCTGAGGTCTGGTTGTTCTATGCGTCTCCCCTTGAGGCACCCACCTCTTGGACGGGATCCAACCCATGACCCATTTCTTAGGCCGAAAATCTAAATGTCGCACTTTGAACGAGGTACCTAGTGACCAACTTTAGGACATCTACCCAGGTGACAATTGTGGGCTGCAATTGCACCTTGATTGGATTTTGTGTGGATATTGGGAAGTATCGCTAGCTCTTTTAGGATATTCCCCCTTTACCCCTCATTATAACCAATTATTTCATCCTTCACTAGTTTCTCTTACGGTAACTTCAGACCCCACTGTTGAGTACTATTGGAAGGTCCAGTGCTATTTGAGAGGAAGGACATTACGTCTTCTAGGACACGAGCATTTGCTTTATTTTGATTCCCCCACGTGGAAAAAACCCACTTACCCACATATATGCTTCTTTCTCATTTTATGTATGATGCACATCTGATTACAGTTTGATTTGGATATATATATGTATTGTGTAAACATTCAACGCAAAGACTCTGGTTTCTATATTTCTCTCACCACTTTTTGCACACATTCACACAGCTAGTCTGACATCATAGGGGAACCACAGAACCCCCTTCATTCACGATGCTTGCTCAACCTCCCTCCTATCTTAGGGGGGGTATCTGCTCGTGCCCGCTCATCGGCACCTCCTACACCCACTCCTGTGAGTGCTACTATCTTAGGATCATCTTTGCTTGGTTCTACATTACTTGGGTCTACTTCCCAAGGTCATCCATTCACTCTCTCTCCTTTACACGGAAGCGAAGGACCCACTTCCTCTCAAGGAGGGAGCACCAACCCACCTAGCCCCCATCAAGGGTCAGGTTCACAACACACTATGGCCAGAGCTAACCCTCCCCCCCCACTATAGATGCTATATTTGGCCTCTCTCAACATACCGGATCTCACCAAACTTACCAATGATCCTATATTGCATGATCCCACATGGCCTGCAATGCCAACCAAACTCCCTTCAGACATACCAAAGTTTGAAGGCAAGGCAGGGGATGAACCTGCCAACCATGTCATGACATTTCATCTTTGGTTCTCTTCCAATAGAATTATGGATGATTCCATCAGACTGCGATTATTTTAACACACACTCACTGACCCATCGACTAAATGGTATGTCAAAGAAAAATCAGGGTCCCATGCGACCTTTGAGTCATTGGCCAAAGAATTCTTGACCTTCTTCCAACTACCCATCTGCCATGACAATGGTCTAGAACTACTGTCTAACTTCAAACAAACCTCAGCCACACACATCGCTGACCACATTCACGAGTGGCGTAGGCAACGTAGTTTGTGCAAAGCAGAAACCACCAAGAAACAGTGTCTCGACTGGTTTCTTAGATCACTTGTCTCTCTCCTTGGAAAGGATGTAGCTTCCACCTTCCCTCAATCAGAAGAGGAAGCCATCTGCAAGGCTCAACAGTATGACCTCATCTACGCACAGTCAGGGTACTTATACACAGTACTTCCCGATCTTCCAAAACCTGTGCCATTTGGCCAAGACAAACCTGGGATGTCTCACTTAGCAGACGGACTAATAGGTGCCACCACACACCATGGTCCACAAAACCAACCACCACTGATGTATGGAACACCTCAATACCTGCCAGCATATGGGGGCACTACTTATTACCCCCCACCTCCTTATCAACAGCCATACCCTGTTTCTATACCTCCACCCATCAGTGGACCACCACCGACACCTCCCATTCATCCACCTATTCCTACAAACAGTGGTACCCCCTCAACATCATCTTATAGTACTAGTGAAAGAACTACGCCTTCCTATGTACCTTATGGATCGGTACCACCAGAAAATCCATACTTCCTATTTCCTGGTCCTCCACAACCCACGGTTCCCCCACATCCACATGCGAGGGTAAATTTTTTTCAACCTTCTACTGCTCAACAATACCAAAGTTTTGAACAGTTGAATACAGCCAACCCAACTCATCCATCGAACAATGCCAAGAAGAAAGGAAGGAACAAGAATAACAACAACCTAGGTCAAGGCAGGAATCAACCCCCACAGCACCAACCAACTGGGGGAAACCAGAACCAAGGGAACCAAAACCCCCAAGGGGGCAATAATAACAAACGCCAAGGGAGAAATAATGTTAAAACCATCTTCCCTTGTGCCCTTTGTGGTGAGTTCGGTCATTACAATCAACATTTCCCCCAGATCACTGATTTCAAACGGTTGAAAGACTCAGGTAGTCTTTCCCATTCTCCTGCACAACCTGCCCCTCCGCAGGCACCACAAAAATACGTGCAAAAACCCCCTCCCGCCGTGCTGCAAAATCCTATTCCACATCAAGGTGTGAGAAACACCCAATAAGACACACAGCATCCCCCACCTCATGTAGGACAATACCACAACCCCAACAATCCAGCAGAGCGTATAATTCTCCTCACCAGTGAGGAAGAAATCCTGCTGCAAACCTGTAATCATCAGTATCATACCCCCGCTGAGTCTGTTCCCATCTCTCCAGAGACAAACCCTACACTGACGGGACCCCCATTGGTGATCCCTCGCCCTTCCACCAAACCACCACTACGCATCCCTCGCATCCCCTTGTGCAGGAATGTCCACAACCCACAGGCTAGGGCAGCTCATAACTATAGCTTGGTAGACGACTTAGCGCAATCCCCAGCTGCCATGTCATTATTGGAAGTCCTCCAGACTTGTCCTACCCAACGGAAATCACTACTTTCCACCTTGGGAGCAGTCGACCCTACAGATACCCAACTCATCACCTTTGATCTTGATAGCAGAGAACCTCGTCTTCCCGCCTTGATCGCTTTTCAAATACCAGTGAAAATACGGAACATCAAAGTTCATCGATGTATCATCAATGAAGGTGCATCTACGTGCATTATGTCCAAAACAGTATGGCAAAAACTTGGTTCCCCGGAACTCATCCCCTCCGCCATCACATTACAAGCTTATGAAGGATGACCATCGTCTCCTAAAGGGCTCTTTCAAAATGTCCCCGTTGAACTCAGGGGCAAGACTATTCTCATTGACATCGAAGTTATCGACGCCCCTCTCGATTATAATATCATGTTCGGTCGTAGCTACATGTACGCTATGAAGGCAGTGGCATTTTCCGTCTTTCAGACAATGATGTTCCCCCACAATGGGAAGATCGTTACCATTGACCAAGTCTCACATTATGAGCCTAACCCCTCTGCCAACCTCGATAACATTCTTCCTCTCATCCACACCAACCAGGATGCATATCCACTCGTCAAAATGGGTCCTGGGATTTTTAAAGATCCATCCTTGTTAGGGACATACCATGGAGCACCACCACTCCTTCATCCTGCTAATCAAGTATGCGTCATCTCATCTAACGGAACTCACACAGAGGATGCTCTTCCTCCTCAGGAGGATTCAGTCATTTTTGACGTCCCAATAGTCACAGAACCACTCCCGTCGGAGCCTCCTGCGCACTCGTCGACCCCAACAGTCCACGAATCCACATCCCCTCAGGGGCATAGTCCCGTTTGAGAGACAGTTCTCCAACCCCTCACTCAAATTACCTTCTTTTACCCTCCACCAGGTATTGAAGATTTTTAGATAGCCACAATGCTCACACTACCAAATATGGTGTTAGCAATCCCAGTTTGGTATTTACACCCACTAGATATGGTCCCTCGACCATCCCTTCCCCCACAGAAAGGACTTACCATGAAAATTCCCATCCTTACCCCCACCACCCCCCCCACTCACTAGCCCCCCTGCTACAGTTGGGGGTAGGAGAAAGAAGAAAGATCCCACCGCTCCACTTCCTCCATGCATCCCACCACCTTGCGCACTATGTGAGAAAAAGGGCCACCAAACCAACAACTATCCATCACTACCTAAATTACGGAATTTGATCCCCCTCAATCCAACTCCCACAACACCCACCACTACTATTAGTCCCACCACTATTACCCACCCTTCTAGTAGTAAAGGGTTGAGGACCAAATACGCTTGTGCTATATTTTTAGAGTATGGCCATTACACCCATCATTGCCCAGCACTGCCATGCTTTCGGTAGACATTAGCGGCTGTACGCCAGAACTTCTAGAACCACCCCAATCCTGCTATGTCCTCATCAACCAATATCACTGACATCCGCTATGTCACCACTTCAGTCAATGAACGTATGAGATGCCCTTGTTCTCTCTGCGATTCATTATCTCATTTTACATACCAGTGTCCTATGACCCTTGAATACAGGCAATGTCAATTGGCCCTGCTTCACCAACCTGCAGAGGCGATCATTGACATTACCTCGTCACTAGAGGATCTTCATGTCATTTCTCTTGAACCCGAGGCACTCCCAACGCCTCCATGGTTCTTCAATGACGTCTTTGAGGATTTACCCCACAACCCTCCCAACTCTCCTGCTCATTCCCCTACGGACACTCTCCACCCAACCACCATGGGTACCTGTCAGTACTTCAACATATGGTTTATGTCGAGTGAACCTGCACCATCTCCTAACCATGTTCCCCCTATTTCTTCACCAGGGGACAACCACCCAACAATTGTCACCAAGATCACTCCTCACGACCCCTTGTATTCCCGGCATTTCCAATGTGACGAGGAAATACTTGAAGATCTAAACCACCCAGACTCGCCTTGGGATGCGCTACATCACCACACACTCTTCTCTCCACAGGACGCCCCCATGCCTCCTAACCAAAACCCATTTATGCGGTCGAAACCAAAGATTTTATCTCGGCAGGGCCTATCTATTGGTTCAACAATCCCATTACTGCCCCTGATGCTTTTGAAGAAGGTAATATGGCCAACATTTCCCCCACCATCAAAATCGACATTTCCATTAAAAATGGCATCGTCGAAGAAATCATCATTGGAGCTGCTTGCACTCCTCAGGAAATCGACGCATATAAAGCCCTTTTCCAGGAATATAGGGATATTTTCACCTGGTCATACACAGAAATGCCTGGCCTCGATCTCTCTATTGTCGAACATCGCATCGATACCTGGCCCGAAATCGCACCAGTTCACCAGAAACAGTGACCGCTACACCCATCCAAAGCCGCGGCTATCAAAGTTGAAATTGACAAATTACGCGCTGCCGAGTTTATTTACCCCATCCCTTATACTTCATGGGTTTCCAAACCTGTACCCATCGACAAAAAATAGGGCATTATCCGTGTTTTCACAGACTTTCGCAATCTCAATAACGCATGTCCTAAAGACAACTTTCCAACACCTTTCATCGATCAAATTATCGACGACTGCGCCGGCCCCGAGGCTCTCTCCTTTATGGACGGATTCTCTGGCTATAATCAAATACAAATCCACCCCGTCGATCAGTATAAAACCACGTTCACTACCCCATGGGGTACCTTTGCATATCATGTCATGCCTTTCAGCTTAAATAATGCCAGTGCAACTTTCCAGTGGGCGATGACATACATCTTCCACGATCTGGCTAAAATCATCCTCGCCTACTTGGACAACCTCACAGCTCGATCCAAGAAACGCACCCAGCATCTCGATGATTTACGAATCATCTTTCAGCGGTGTCATCAGTACAACATCTGCTTGAATCCTCTCAAGTGTATGTTCTGTGTCACCGCCAGGCGCCTCCTTGGTTTTATTATTTCCCAAAGCGGTATTACCGTGGACCCCCTCAAAGTCCAAGCTATCATCGAAATTCCACCTCCCTGAAATTTACGGCAACTTCAGAGTCTTCAGGGCTAAGCTAACTTTCTTAGACGCTTTGTCCCAGATTACACTATTCGTGCACATGGCTTCCTTCGCTTACTACGTCATGACATCCCATTTCACTAGGACGACCACGCCCAACAGTCATTTGACGATCTTAAAGCAGCGCTTTCAAATGCACCTTTAATTAGTGCACCTGACTAAAATCGTAACTACATCCTCTACGTATCAGCATCAGCTGTATCAGTAGCCGACGTCCTCAAACATCTCGGAGATGACAATCATGAACATGTCATTTACTACGTTAGTAATAACCTCTCAGGACCACCCTTGAAGTATAAACACGAATAGAAACTTTCTCTTGCAGTTGTCCTCGCAGTCCAGAAACTGCGCCATTACATTCTGCTTCGCACCACAAAGGTCGTCGCAGATTCCAACCCTATGCAGTACTTGCTCAGCCGTCGACAAGTTAGCGGCAAATTTTCTTGATGGATCGTTATCCTTCAGGATTACGACCTTGAGTTCTCAACACCTAAGAGTAAGAAGGCCCTCGTTCTCGCCAAACTTGTCACAGCCCTCCCCTCTGACACCACTAGTGCCCCCGTCAACAACGACTTTCCTGATGAACATCTATTTTACATCACTTCGGATGATCCTTGGTATGGCGACCTTCTCGTCTACTTACGAACTCAAAAGTTTGGTAACCACCTTTCACAAGATGATCATCGACGTATTCTCCATCAGGCCCCCCGCTACCTCCTCATCAGAGACATCCTATACCGGCAAGGCGTGGACACCATTCTTCGTCGATGCCTGACTATTGACGAGGCCGACAGAGTCTTAAATGACTGCCACAGCAATGCATGTGGGGGTCATCTTTCGGGTATATCCACTGCTCAAAAGATTATCCGAGCCGGTTACTTTTGGCCTACCTTGTTTCATGATTGCATTCATGCCGTGAAACGATGTGAGCAATGTCAACTCTATGCCAACAAAGCCCGAGCTCCCCCCGCTCTTCTTCACCCTGTCATTACTGCCGGCCCTTTTTGTAAATGGGGCATCAACTTTATGACTTGTAATACCCCCTCCAGCAATGGTCACAAATACATTGTTGTCGTCGTTGATTACTTCACCAAATGGGCCAAAGCTATGCCCACTTTCAACAACACCGCTGACACAGCAGCGCGTTTTTTCTTTAACCACATCATATCTCGTTTTGGAGTACCACTCCAACTCATTTCTGATCATGGGAAACACTTCGAGAATGAGATCTTCGTCGAACTCTCATCTCGGTTAGGCTTCTCTCACGAGTTTGCCTCACCATATTACCCTCAGTCAAAAGGACAGGTCGAGGCAGTTAACAAAGTCCTCAAGACCATGTTACAGTGCACGGTTAATAAACATAAAACCAATTGGCATCATATGTTATTTTCTACGCTATGGACTTATCGAACGACGATGAAAACCGCTACTGGTTTCACACCATTCCATTTAGTCCATGGG
The DNA here is from genome assembly GCA_032191745.1 of Picea mariana. Taxonomy (NCBI): domain Eukaryota; kingdom Viridiplantae; phylum Streptophyta; class Pinopsida; order Pinales; family Pinaceae; genus Picea; species Picea mariana. The sequence goes on from JASDQU010100001.1 coordinate 729,059, forward strand.
GTCGAGGCAACTCTTCCCATCGAGTGCGAAATCCCCACCTTACACACCACAATTGAGCTATTACCTAACACTACTCCAATGGAGCAGCGCTTGCTGAACTTGGAGTCTCTGGATGAAGATCGTTGATCTTCCTTACAGAACAACGAGGCAGCTAAAAAACGATCCAAGGCTACCTTTGATTGCCATGTCAACCTTCGATCATTCCGTGAAGGCGACCTCATCTTGGCTTATGATATCGCTCATGATACCTTTGGCCACGGAAAATTCGAATCAATTTGGCATGGCCCTTACATTATCCAACATTGCCTCACTAAAGCCGCATATATCTTGGCCTCTCCCGAAGGCCTCTCTCTCAAAGAACCCGTCAACGGGTTGTATCTCAAGAAATTTTACGCTTAAAAGTAGTCATTCTACTTTAGGTTATTTCTTCTTTTTTAGTGTTTTTAATCTTTTTTCTCCTGCCCTCACATCTAAATTATCCCTTGTTCTATTGACAAATGCTTCCTCCACCAGCCTACCACATTGGTTACACCGACGGCGCCAGCTGTTGGACACAAAATCTCGCTTCGGCTGCTTGGGCTCTCTACACACCCTCACATGAAATGCTACATTCAAGCGACATATGTTTGGGGAAAGCAACCAACAACCAAGTTGAATACACTGTTGTCATTGGCCTCCTGGCCGACGCCCAACATCATCATATTCGTCACCTTAGCGTCTTCCTCGACTCTCAACTCGCCGTTCTCCAGCTCAACAATGTGTACCGTGTACGCGATCCATGCCTCTTTCGCAAATACCTGCAGGTTAGACTGTTATCTCGACATTTTGATTCCATTACATTTACACATATTCCAAGACAATTGAATCAACTAATAGATCAAATAACTAACATGGTGTTAGATTGGCATATATCACATCAAGCTACACATACATAAACATCTCACAAATCCTGTCACAGCATATATATAGAATAGACATCATCAAAATCATCAATAAAAAACACATGTAGACACCAGATGAATCTCAAAATATGTATAATCATGTATATATAAAATCCCATCAGGCCATCCGAATGTTTACATACAAAAATACATATATCCGCAGGCCAATGTAGCACCTCGGTACAAAAAATGGGCTCACCAGCCTATATACAACAAAAACAAAGATATACATCATGCACCACTCATGGTGCCTCTATCACACCACCACCTGCTCCTCCCTCAGGCGGTGGCGGCCCACCACCACCTGCCCCAGGTGGTGGTGGTCCACCCACAGGACCCTCCTGCCCCGGCGACAGATGTCCACTCGTCATAGCAGCAAGCACTGCTGCTCGTCGCACTATGGCTTGCCATGGTGGCAGCACCCCCACACACTGCTCCAGGAAAATCTTGTCCTGGATGCGCGTCCACATGCCCTCTGGCACGTCCTGTAAAATCATCTCCAGATGATGGCGTATATCATCATAATCTACTCCGGTCGCCGCAGGAGGAGCGCATGATGGCCCCGCACCAGGGTCATCGAACCGATGCCTCCTTGCTACCCTCTCTGGATCAGCTGGTTGCCCCGCGGCATCCTCCCATCGACGTCTCTCTCCATGCAGTAGTCTCTCCAGCTCTCGACGAGCCGGCGCTCTCTACATATCCACCTCCTGCCTGCGAGGTGCCACATCTGCGCATGCCAAAAAAAACAACAATAGATAGTATCAGCATCTATATCATATACATATGGACTGATATCTCAAAAAACAACATAAACCAAAACATGCACAATACTAAACATACCTCGATGGTCAAACACCTCCCCTGGAGGTAGCACCATGTCCGGGTCACCCCAGAAGTCCACCCCAGCATAGGGGTACCGAAGTATCACCTGCGGCATCTGCTGCCATATCCATGCCGCCTCTGCCGAAAAGAAGTGGCCACCTTCGCCACCACCATGACGAAGAAAAACTGTCGACCACCGCCTCAATCACGACTCTCGCACCCCCGACATATCGAGTAAAACCCTCGGGCGCAACATCGGCACCCTCTCTAAAAACCAGGCCACTAGGATGGACCCGAAAGCAAACTCTCCTCCATCAGTGGACCGACAGTGGTCCAATTGTGCCACCATCCTAGCATTAAGTATCAGCCCCCAAGTGAACCACTCACCGGCCAACACTCTCTCCAGCACCAATAGCTGGCCACCACTAATCCGCTGGGTCGCAAGTGACCCATATATCCGAACAATCATCGCCGCTATACAGCGATGTGCCAGGGAGTCTATCGCACCGATACTCACCATAGTCCCAGACATAAAGTCCCGACCTGAGCAGTATCTCTGGCCAATCTCGGCCAGCAAAATGGTCCTGGGCAACATTGGCTCCACCGGTAGGGGCGTTCCCTAAAAGGGGAGCCCAGTCAAAAAATATATATCCTCCACCGCAGTGAAGGGGATCTGCTCTCCTCGTACGAGGAAGCAGTGCAGCTCCGGACTCCACATCTGGATTGGGAACTGCAACAAATACTCCTGAGCCCATATCAACGGGCACTCAAAGAACTTTAGCAACCCATAGGTTGCCAAAGTCGCATGCACATCAAGCCCCTCAATGGCCACGACATCTCACAGCTGGGCCCAGTCTCGCTCTCGCCACCGCACTGGCATCGTCACCGTCGTCCACCTGCAGACAACATAGGGCCCTATGTCATCTCAAGCAACCATCCATACATCAAAAGACTCGTTTCTTTTACACCCCAACCTTGCCTTCTAGGAACATTTTTGTCACCCACAGGCGTGCACACATGCGCACCTGTTCACCACACAGACGCGCACACATGTGCACCTGTTCACTACATAGGTGCGCACACATGCACGCCTATGCACTACACAGGTGTGCATCAGTGTGTGCCTGTTTGCTTCACAGGCACGCCCCTAGGCGCACCTATTCACCATACAAACATGCACATGTGCATGCCTGTTAAACCCACAAACGCGCACAGGTGTGCGCCTGTTCACCCCACAGGCGCGCCTATAGAGCGCTCTTTAAATTCCCTCTACTGCACCCCCATGCGTGCATATCCAATGGACAGGCGCGCACGTATGCGTGCCTATCACCCGATCACCCATGCATGTGGGGCCTAGACCCCATAAATACCTCTGTACGTCCCTCCGTACAGCCCCTGCCCAAAAATTGAAAACCTATTTCTATGCAGGATGATTAGACCACTAACCTGATACTCGCAACTCCTCAATCGGATGCCTCATCCTCCCCGAATCTCCAAATCTCCTCTGAAAACTGCTCGTCCAGTCACTATTGCAGCAGGTACAAATGAGGTGGCAATGTGGGCCCTACAGCTATATATAGGCCTTTTTCCAAACTTCCACTCACCATTCCGGGAGCCCAAGGCATCCATTTTTCAAATCGTCTTCAGCCACGGGATCAGCATCCTGTCACCTACATCACAGCAGTCCTTGGGTCACTTTTCATCTTGAGCCCCCGGGGTGCCTTTTTTTCATATCATGGTCAGGTACATATGCGCATAGTCACATTTCTCAAATACATACTCATATCTTTGATTCTCTTCAGATATTGTTTACTTTGGGTATTCGGTTTTCATATGTGCAGGTACTTGATCATCCTCCATCGACACAACCCCTTCAGGTATATACTCAGCACTAGCATGTAGTCTTTCCCGCTGTATCGCATTTACATTTCCAGTCACACCCTCTGATATTGGCCTCTAGGATCCCCATTCCCGTCTCTACAGTACCCACGCCTCCATTTGCATGTTTGGTATTGTTACCCGGTAGCATTCTTACCCACATGAGTTGTCCCATTCATAGCACATTTTGATACTTTTTGACACTCATGTTGTTTTTCATTACCCTTTAGGGATGGCAGTCCCGATAGTCTTTCATCATGTCGTGAATCAACCACATACTCCTTCTCCTCATTTTGCTAGCTTTCCCACACGGACTCCCAGATTATCTCTTTACGGTTCTATTTTTTACCTGCACCTCATCAGTATCATGAACCTTTCATTTCATCCACAATCAGTTTGCCCATCTGCGAACCTACCTTCACTTCACCTACCTCATACAGAAACTCACCAATGGGCCCCCACCCTTCGTCAGTCTTCCAAACACATTATTCCCTACGTGGGCCACCCATATCATACTGGGGCACCCGTTTCTGTATCTGTACATTTTTCCCCCATTATTCGTTATTTATTATACAAACGCCCTTATTTCCAGTCATTTCATTCTCTTTTTATCGTCACCGTTGGCGACTTGCTTACTTCCTTTTGGCCACACGCAACCCATGTCACCCTTGGTTGGAGAATTACTTATCATCTACCCTTGCCGGCATCGTCCATATCTTCAAAGTACTCCACAGGTCACTTACCTCTACCCTCTGAATTTGTTCACCTTGTCCCGCCTCTGGGACAACTTATCACCGGTCTTGTCGTCCCCCTAATACTCGACCTTGTTACATGGTTGCGACCACTCTTTATCTCATAGATCCTCCAACCAAGGGAAGTCTTAAGTCTTCCCACTTCTTGACTTCGTCCATGTACCTCTACCACTTCCTCACCTCAGTAGATTCCACGAAGCCTTTTGCTTCTGGGAGTCACGTTCCCCTTTTGTCGACATCAGCACAATTTTTCGAAAGGGCGACAGTATCTTGATTCTCATTCTCCATTCAATGAGAGATCTCGGATGGCACAGGGTGAAACACTGTTGCTCCCTGTTGTCGTTGGCCCCCATAACATTCGACGCCAACACTTTCTCATGTTATGGTGGGTCTTACTTTGCGACTATTGTAGTTATTTCTATCATTTGCCGAAGACCTCTGAACTTGGTAGGGCCATCAATGCCCGCATCATCACCGATACTTATTACCGCGATCATTGCCTATTATTCAAAGTACGTTCCTTTGCATAATTGTCTTCTGCCTTTATCATCACCTCACCCAAGGGCGCTGCAGTTGTCTACACCAACACTTCAGTCATCTTTTTTCAAAGTTACATAATACGAGCATGGGGCATGCCCACCTCGTTTGTACACAGTTTTCTATTTTTTGCACCTCATCGAAGGTCGGGTCCTACCGGTTCCTTTTTTCTCTAACGGATCGCTCTGAATGATCCCACTATTTCTCTATCTTACAACAACATTCTCAGTAGAAGAAACATTGATGGATTTCGGCTATACATATGCTCTTAACCTCATCCATCAGGGGGCATCTGTTATCACTGAAATTTCGTCCGCACATGGCGACAAGAACTCAACATCGTCAAACAGTAATGAAGTCATTCATGGCCTTGAATTAATCTCACAGCTTTCAAAAAAAAGGTCAAAAACTATACAAAGTAATGAAAAATTGAAGAGCGCTTTACAGAAGTTGGGCGTGCGCGCACATGCGCGAAACAGGAACGTAGAATGCGCGCATACGCGCACGATGCGCGGCTGTTAGTGCAAAAATCCACGCACCTGTTAAACGATGCATTTATGAATGTGGTCGGCCTCCCAACCACTTATGGTTCAGCTCCCAAGCTGATTTGACTCCCAAATCTGGGCTGGATCCGAATGGTGGGCTGGTCAAAGACCTAATACTGCCCTAAATGGCCTCTTTTCACACTACAAAGCAGTTACACAATAACCCAATACAATGCTATAAAAAGCCATGAATGCACCTCATTTTCTCAAGGAATTCAAAGTAATGTTATGCTGCCTATATTGTTTTAAGGACTCCATCCTTCACAAGAACACATTGGCATCATTTCATTGAGCAATCCACCTCTCCATTGAGTGGATTTGCAAAGAGTTCTTTCATCACCATTTTCATTTTTCTTGTTGTAAGGAGAGAAAGCTTGTGAGGGTCCAAGAGCCTTCCCTTGGAGGAAGAAGGGACTCATAGTCCCCTTTCTTCTTGGTGCTTTGATTTCATCAATAGATCAGACTAAAAACATTGGTGACATGGTTCTTTTTGTGTTTGTTATCTCTATGTCCCTATGCTTATGATTTTAGTTTGTATTAGTTTAATTCTTGCTTATAGTTTTGTTTTTCTTTCTCTAACTCTTTTCTCTATAGATGTCCTTCTCAGCAAGACCCAACGAGGCATGCAAGCACCTCTTATTTGCTCACCAAGGTGACGAAAAGGGTGCAACACTATTACTTGGTCGTAGTTGGATAGATGTTATGAGAGTAGTTGTTTCTACTATTTTTCGTGTGATACATTTCCCTCACCAAAGTAAATTTGTTACAGTAGATCAACTCGCCTTTTTTAGTTCTGATTTGCACACTAGTAATGTTCCATTCATAGTAAAAACACCTCCTGGTTATGAGAATGGTGGTGTGGGTATTTTGAAATATTCATAGTTAATGGGCAATTTCCCCATTCCACCACTCGATGTTCCTCCTCCTCTTGTGGCTTCTATTAACATAATTTCGACCAGTGTTGGAAAAATCCCCGAGTCCTATGACCCTTGGATAGTAACTATCTTGGAAGAATTTCCTTTTTATGGAAACCAAATGCCACTAAGTCTGGTTGAATTGACTTATCAAGATATTCAATCGGTATCTACTTATTCTCACTCTCCCTTTGATACATCTCCTGATCCATTTCACATGATATTTCACATTGATGAAATAATCATGGAAGTCATGTTTGTGGAAGACATACCATAGGATGATGGACATCATCGTTCTATCCTCTTCCTTGAACCTGATACTATCAAGAGTTACCAACGGATTTTGAATCTGTCCACAGTTATTAATATCTCCCCAGTTTCTCAACCAACACGTGAATTTTTTTATGAAGGAAACTTGGGAAATATTTCACCCACTATCCCTCTAGATATTTCTATTAAACCTGGAATTGTGGAAAATGTTCATATAGGTGCCTCATTTTCTCTTGATGAGATTCAAACTTACAAGACCCTTTTCCAAGAATTATATGATGTATTTTTCTGGAGTTACGAAGATATGCCTGGAATTGATCCAGATATCATTGTACATGAAATTAATACATACCCTGACGCTAAGCTTGTTCAACAATGAATTCTCCCAGTTCATCCACGAAAATCCACTGCAATCAAAATTGAAGTTGAAAAACTTATTAAAGACAGTTTTATATACCCTGTAGCATTGACTGATTGGGTGTCCAACCTTGTTCTGGTCATGAAGAAACAAGGAACAATCTATGTGTGTGTTGATTATAAGGATATTAATAAGTCTTTCCTTAAAGATAATTATCCAACCCCTTTCGTTGATGAGATCATCGACGACTGTGCCGGAAGTGAAATATTCTCTTTGATGGACGGATTTTCCAGCTATAATCAAATAAATATTTTACCCATAGATCAGCAAAAAACACCTTTATTTTTCCTTAGTTTACCTTTGTGTACCATAAACTCCCTTTAGGTCTCAAGAATGTTGGTTCGACTTTTCAAAGAGATATGTCTTATGCATTTCACGATATAAATCATATTGTACAACCTTATCTTGATGATTTACCAACGCATTCCATGCGTCGTTAAGATCATCTGACACACTTAAGAGTTATTTTCCTCTGGTGTCGGTATTACCGTATACGATTGAATCCACATAAATGTGTTTTTTGTGTGGATTCTGGACAAATTATAGGCTTTATTGTTTCCACACATGGGATCAGAGTGGATCCTTTGAAGGTTGAAGCCATCATCAATTTGCCTCCTCCTTCTACCTTACGCCAACTCCAAAGTTTGCAAGGGAAAGAAAACTTTCTATGATGATTCATTCCTAATTATGTCAAACTAACGAAAGGTTTCACTCAACTTCTTAAGAAGGGTCATGATTTTTTGTGGGATGACACCGCTAAAAAACATTTGATGCTTTGAAACATTAACCCGCAAACCACTATTATTTCCCCTAGATTATAGTCGAGATTACTTCCTATATTTGGTTGCTTTGGATCACACCATCACCATGGTTCGGGTCCAAGAATATGATTTGCACGATGAACATGTCATTTACTATTTAATTTGGAGTCATACAACCATCGAAATCAAATACATACGTGTGTAGAAGTTGGCATTGGCAGTTGTTCAAGGTGTCCATCATTTTCATCACTATATCTTATTGTGCAAGACCACAATTATTTCTGATTGCAAACCTATGCAACATATTCTTACATGACAATTGCTATGGGGAAAACACTCCAAATGGATTGTAATTATCCAAGAGTTTGATTTGGAGTTGGAGAAATCCAAGTCAAAGAAATATGTGGTCTTTGTTGAGTTGATATGTGACCTTCCCTTCGATGATACAGAAAATGTGACAGAAGATTGTTTTCTTGATTAATCTCCCTTTGTGATCAATTCAGATGATATATGGTATGGAGACATCATCATTTATCTCCAAACCCAAACTGTCTGTCCTGATGTATCTCGTGTAGATCGTCATCGTATTAGGTATCAAACCTGTCAATATATTATCCTTGGTGATACCATTTACCATCGTGGTATTGAATCTGTGTTTTGATGATGTCTAACATATGATGAAGCTGAGAAAGAACTAAATGAATGAAATTCTAGAGCATGTGGCGATCATATGTCTGGGTATGCCACTTCCTAAAATATCCTACAAGATGGTTAATTATGGCCTTTTCTTTTCAAGGATTGCATTCTCGCAGTTTAGAAATGCCACACTTGTCAAACCTATAATAATAAGATTCAATATCATCTTGCTCCTCTCTATCCTTTAGTTTTCGTTGGTCCATTTTCTAAATGGGTCATTGAATTCATGACATGTAACCCTCACTTGGTCGGGGGGCATGGATACATCATTGCAGCTATGGATTATTTCACTAAGTGGGACGAGGCGATGCCTACATCTGATAACACTGGGTAAACTACAACACTTTTCATATTCAATCATATCATCACTAGGTTTGGTGTCCCTCAAGCCATCATCACCGACCATGGCACCCATTTTTGCAATTTTATGATGTATGAGCTTACCGATAAGTTGTCTTTATAGCATAAAAACTCAACCCCTTATTATCCATAGGACAATGGCCAAGTTGAAGCAATCAACGAAATTTTTAACCACTATGCTTTGATGGATGGTAGGGATTCATAAGTCAAGTTGGCATACAATGTTTTTTTCAGCATTGTGGGCCTATCGGACATTAGTTAAATCTGCTACAGGTTTCACACCTTTCTAATTAGTGTATGGTATCGAAGTCGTCTTGTCGATTTAATTTGAAATTTCATCTCTGAAGCTACCCGTCGAACTTCTCCCCAATACTACAACTAAAGAAGAATCTATGTTGTATTTAATGCAATTAGACAAGACTCATCATGATGTTGTGTTAGTAATAGAAACCCAGACGAAATGTGTTAATTCTCAATACAAAAAACATGTTAAACCTCATGTCTTTTATGAAGGCGGTTTGGTTCTCCTTTATGACCAAGATCGTGACTTTTGGGTGGCAGTGAAATTCGAGCCCATGTGGCATGGACCTTATATCATTAAAGGATTATTAGAGAAAGGGGATTATGAGGTGGTTGATTACGATGGAATTCCTTTGGGTGAACCCAGAAATGGGCTTTACCTAAAGAAGTACTATGCTTAAAATGTTTTGCATGAGTGCTTTGTACTTTAATGTATCATAATCTAGTGTTCTTTTTGTCATTTCTTTTTCTGCCCTCAAAATCCTTACCTTGCCTTGTGCTTCATTTCCAAATGTTGGTGTTCTCGCTACCTTATGTTGGATTTGTTGATGGTTCTAGTCGTAGTACTCAAAATATTACGTCTGTTGCATGGGAAATCTATGCACCTAAGGACGAGTTGATAAGTCTATACGGTATTTTCCTAGGTCATGCAACTAATAACATTGCGGAATATAGTGCGGTCATTGAATTATTGACTGACGCCATTTCATTTGGCATCTGTCATCTAATTGTATGACTCGATTCTCAACTTGTGGTGTTTCAATTAAGAAACGTCTATTCCATCATAAGTCCTACACTATTAAGGGTATACTTGAGAATTCACCTCTTGGAAAGAAATTTTGATTACATTGAATATCAACACATTCCTAGATATCTAATTACATTAACAGATGCTTTAGCCAATTATGCTTTATATAGACATTTGTGAAATTTATAAATTCAAACAAAAACACATAAAGACAAGTAAGTTGGTATAAGTTTTGTATTATAACGCAAAAATTTACAAAAAAGGTGTGTCCTTAGACCAAAATATTGAAGCAGTTGGCTTCATATACATATATATCATGGATGTTTCTCATGATAACAAACCACTTCCTATACTACACAATGTAGAAGTCGACCAATAGATGTTGAAACACCAACAATATGGCTTTGGTAGCATCTAGGCAACTCATCCACAATAATGTCAGGGATTTCATTAGTCAATCCCTCGAGTTTGTGTTTGCTCTCCTCGAGATCCTCAACCACTACTGCTTGACCTATCGCTGCACCTGTCTCTCCATGTCTCTGGATTGGATATGACCCTGAAGGTATGAAAGGTGCCACGTCTGCATTTTGAGAGCTTTTGATTAGTCTTGGATATACAACATAAAAATTTCATAATTAAAATGCCAAAAATAATCTACAATGAAAAAGTATTTTTACCTATTTCTCCCCAATGTGCACCCTCGGGTAGTGCCAAGTCTGGATCTCCACGGAAATAATCCCAAACATAAGCGTAATCATCGATCATGATAATTTGATCTCTCGACCACTAGAAAAAGGTAGGCCCATACGTAACAGTTTGTTGACAGGCAAATTTGACATGCCGTCAACTAGAAGAATAGATCTGGTCTGGGGTTGTCTAAATAACCCAAGCCATTTGGTGTAACCCATTCTGACGGGTTTAATGGCTCTGTTAGTCAACTAAAGTCCTAAAAATAATAAAAGAAATGAAACTAACCTAAAATCTATGATTCTAACAAATGATATATTACTGACTAATGTTTATTAAAAAGAAATGTGAATATAAACAATCTATATATAGGTTACAAGGTTTGCATGAAATCTTGCGAAAATGATTGTTTGATAAGGTTTTTGAATCAAATATGAACAACACTTCTTTTTGGTTTTTTTTAAAGATATTAAACAAATAAATATTAAATGAATACGATTGAAACAGTGACACAAAAACAGTCAAAGCTAATTAATGTAATCATTGTTTCATTCATAAACAACTCTAAATAAAATAAAAGAATGCATCTACTAACCTCTAACTTATAAGTCAACTGAGTTTATCTTCATGTGTTGTATGAGCTCATGCTTGTTATGTTGTTAAGGGAAACCTATAACAGAACAATACTATCACTTCCAGAATACATTCAAAGAAGTATTTGATATTGGAGTAAATAAATAACAACAGAAAGACATCTAATTAAAAATCCTGTGATCTTAGGATGATCAATATTTAAGAATGAGAGAAAACTTATATCTGAATATTGATGTTATTCAACCTTTAACATTAAGAATAAATTCAAAAATGATCAAATGATAGATCAATCACACATAAAAAATGGAATAAGAAATTATGGACAACATTTAACATTTAACAGAATGAAAACACCATATGATGACAAGCTAAAGCTAAAATCAACCATAATAATATTCTCATAATACAAGAGTAATGAAAGAACAAAATGGAATAAGAATCACACAGGTCTAAATCCAAAGATGAATTGATTTCTCATATTCTTTCTCAAAATCACATGCCCATACTGTAGTCCTGGAAGATGTTTTTTTGGATAATAGACTCTTAAAGATAGAAAAAAAATTAATACATAAATGATAGCAATTAACCATGTATTGATAAAAAAGACTAAAGATAATTTAAATCAATGCATAATCAATTATTCAAAGAATATGAAGATATTATAATGAAAATAAAACCATTTTACTCACAGGACAAAAGCCATTAAGCAACCTAGAATTCCATATTCTTCTTTGAAAATACTTGTCCATTCTCCCAAATATTCCAACCATCCGTTACTCCATTTGAAAAGAAGAAAAGTTTACAAAATCAATAATATACAAAAGAGAAAGGATAAAAATCCTCCTCTCAATTTCTTGGATCTCCATGGCTCTGAACTTTCTCATATATTTATACAATGAATGAATAGTGTGGGCATCACTAATAATTTTCGACACCAGAAATTTGTCTCGTAAAGAGACACAAATATCTCTCAAATCGTGCATTTGTTTTGGAAAATTTCTAGGAGGAAGCTAAATGGGTCCATTTGGGAGATGGGTTTTCAACCGTTTCTTCAAATTCCTCACTGTTTGGCTGAAATTAGTCCTGCAAAATCGTCTGTCTGAACTTGACACCTTTCCAAATTTTATCTATTATTGCTCATAAAATTATTTGCAGCAATCCAATATTATTTTTGGATCAATCATCTTGAACATATTTAAAGAATAAAATCAAGCCATGATCATATATGTACCAAATAACTGATAATAGAAACCTGTGAAACAAAAAGAAACATAAATTAATAACCTAAAAATTGTGAATAAAACAAAATCTAGAACAATAAAATCAAAAATGAATTTAAACTAACTATAAGTTCTAAACAAACATTGTTTATAATTTCCTTTCAAATGTGATCTTAAAATTCTAGAAGCTTCAAGTTAATGGAGAAGACAAAAATATTAATTTTGGTTTTTCACAAAATCAAACAAATGATAGATAATTCCTTCTATTATTATTATTATTATTATTATTATTATTATTATTTTGAAATGAGATGCAAAATGAAAAAAGAATTTAATTAATTAATATCACCAAATGATTTTATGAAAATGAAAAACCAGCCAAGATATTATTTAATGAAGTATTGAACACATTATTCAAAATAGTCAAACTTACTAATGAGCAAAAGAAAAAACACATAATCATAATTTAAATGAAAGTAAGCAGTTGATAAAAATTAATGTTTTTGTTTAAATTTAGATTTTTATGCTTGTTTCTAAATTTTGACATATACTCTTGTAATGAATGTCTCATACTATAGTGAATGTCTTAAGTTTGTCTCAAAGAAAGCCAAGGTATGTAACTATTTGAAAAGGTTGATTCTGTAGCTTATTATAATTATCAAGATTCTAATGGGGGGCCTTTAAATTTTGTAAAAATTTAGGGGGAGTTGTTGGGGCCCAACAAATGGCGACTTACTGGGTGAAGCAGTTATCTCTGATCTGGTAAGATTTCATCTTAGGAAGAAAAGAATAAGACTTGAAAAAAGATTTAAGCTCCCTGAAATAAATTCACTCTGAGACCATATAGTATTAGGATAAGCTCATTGTTATAACCAGACAATAGAATTTTCTTTACAGGGGATTATAAACTGAAATAATGTCTTAATCAAAGAGTCACGATGTTTATAAAAGAACTTCAATACCATTGATAGAGCCACTGCTTCCAGCAGGCGTCCATAGCCTCGGCAGGGATGTCATTTAACCCACTCAAGTACTTTAATCCCATCCAATAGTTGCATATCCACATGATGTATACTTCCATAAAAGTTAACTTAAAATCATATGCCTTCTACCTCTCAACCCGAAATTGCTTCGCTTTCAGTAGGCCTGTTCAGTACCCCGACAAAGTTGTCTTGGTATCATGTGTGCATTTACCTGCTGCTAGTGAGACTGTTCAGTATCCTGAAGGGTTTACACACACTTCCCACACTTAAGTGCTTCCAACCCTCTTATGCCTCTTTTAAATAATAATAAAATTATATATTTCTTGATGACAAAGAGAGCGGGGTGATACTAGAGGTTAATTGCAATACAGGTGAATAGTTGATCATGTTTATTTATTTTCTTTCAAAACTAGAAGTTTTATCATGATTTAAATATTTTAGATTTCCTTTAAGAAATCATCTAGAGAATGGGGAAGCACTTAAAAGTGATTTCTTAAGAATATGGATGGTGTAAAAAGTTTAAAGATCATTGTAATTCTCAAATATTTAAACCGCATATCTAGTGTAATACTCTGGCAAAGACAATTTGAGGACAAAATGAAAGTGACAATTGACTTAAAAATCAATTGTCTGAGCTATATCTTAATATCAGGACATTTTCGAATTATTTTAAATTGCTTGAAAAACACAAGTCTTAAAATGAATTCTTCCTTCAACAATCGCTCTTTGATCAGAAATATATTAATTCAAAAAGATAGATAAKAAGAAAACTCATTCAAAGAAATCAAAGAAAACAAAAAATACACAGCAAACCAAATCAAATTTTATTAATGGGATTCAAAATCGGAAGTACACAAAATCAAAAAGCAAAATAAAACTTTTCAGGATACGATTTTGGCCAAAGATAAACTTGAGCTTTTGGATTCACTAGCATCTCACTGTAAAATAAAGGAAGAACTAAATCATATAAAATATCATGTGCGAGCAAGTTCTTTTCTTAAGATAGTGATGCATGAGGTGTTACTTTGACCAAGCATTATTATTAAAAATAAAAGAGACTAAAAGAAAATAGAAAAATCCTTATTAAGATGAGTGCAGTCCTACTCATGGCACCTTGGATCAGGGTTGAATTGATAGTTCAAATTTACTTATCTATTTACTTTCCATTTAAAAAATTTCATGATGATACTGCGTTTTTGAAAAGAAATGTTCAATGAAAAGAAGAGAGAAAAGGGTTAAAGTGGACTTCCCTGACAACAGTCATATTATGGCTCACTTGGTGTTCCCACTTATGTTCATAACTACATTATTACAAAAAGAAACAGTGAGAAATAAAACTAAAATAATACCTACTCCTAAACCTACTCTAACTACTAAACAAATCAAAATACTAAGTGAAGTCATGCTTCCAATGTAGCCATCGGAATAACTCCAATCCTCCAATGGAAACAAAATCAAATATTACTAACAAGAATGGTAGTATATTGAAAAATAACAAAAATATATCATACTTACCTTTATAATCATCATTTAAAAACAAAGCAAGCATGACCTTACCATTCCCTTGAACATCCTTTTTGTATGAATCCTCCAGCCATTCTAAGATCCTGTCATAAAAATTAGGATGCAAACTATGACTTTGATGAAATGGATATATCAATGAGGAACACATCATTAGAGGATTCATGACATCGATAAGAATATTGGTTTGAATGCTTCCTTTGATGATATTGATTGTTTCAAAATGTGAAGCATAAACATTAAAGTTTGAACTAATCAAAGAACGAATAGAATATTTGATTTCCATAAGAATAAGTGCATTGTCTTTTTCAAAAATAAATCATCTAAAATCATCTTGCAACATGCCATTTTTCCATGCAAGTGACAAAAGTGAAAGAGCATCAAATCCAACTTCATAAATGTTATGTTTGGAATTAATTTCACCAATTTTTGGCATATCAAAAAGATTTGATTGTGATGAGAAAGAGTAAGATATTGTGGGTAAAGTATCAAGTCCACCAGAATCTAAGAAGAGATCAGGATATAAAGAGTAAAAGGAATCAGAAATGAGCACATGAAAAGAATATCTTGAGCTATGATATTTAACAATGGTATTCTCAAGACATTCTTCTTTACTTTCCTTAAAATGTTCACTCTGTTTTGGTGATAAATTCTTCAACATAATATGATCATCTAAATTTATCTTCTGTATGATAGATAATTCAAAACTTTCACGAAAAACATCTGATCTTTCTTGTGGATAAGGTATGATTCGTAGATGAGGGTTTAAGGTTTCTTCTTCCAATTGCAGATCTACATCTCTAATCAGTTTCATTTGAATGTTAAAACGCTTAAGATATTTTTTGTCACCTAAGTGTTCTTCAATAACTGAATTTAAGTACTGATTAGAGCAAGGGTTAGAAGAATATGGACATTCATCTTGACCCAACATCAAATCTTCTTCCACGATGGTCGAGGACTGAGTATACAATGATTCAGAGGAAAAACCAATTTGATTGTCAGTAAGAACCTTTTCAATAGATTCTACCTCCCTTGCTTGTTCAAAATTTTCGGATGGATTCCTCTCATCCTGCGAACAAAATTATTCTCACAATTGAGTGATAGGCTTTGCAACCGATTCATCATTCATGATTGAATGTGACTGAATGAAAGGGGTGTAAGCATCATAGAGTAGATTTAGTACAAATGACATGTCATCAAGATTAAATTTACAGAGAACATGATGGATTCTTGTTGAAAACCTTCTGGAGATGAATTGCCATTGATTAGTAAAGTCTAAAATTATTCACATAATTGATTGTAATTATATTTTGCAAAAGCATCTAAAAATTCATATACAAACTAAAACCAATCAATAATGTGATACGCTGGAAAAGACTAAAACCAATGTTTAATCCGCCCCCTGAAAGTGAAAGCAAACAATCTGCATAAAACCTTTAAATCAGAAATATCATGCTTGATGCATTTACACCAAAAATTGTTAAGATGGTCTTTTGCAGATACATCCCCCCCACCATCAAAGGTGAGTTTGGACAAGAGAGAGGTTGTCTCGTTGGAAATATCAGGTAACGAGAAGTGCAAAGCATGTTCCAACACAATGATTTGGGGAGCCATGGGGAATTAAATAAATTCAAAACAAAGACTCCTACAAGGTCATCTTGTCAGTATGGCATGCCTTCTAGTGCATTTGAAGATGACACAAAAAAAAAGTTTATAAATCTGGAATTATGAAAGGCTGAGGGGTAAAACATTTAATCATTAAATTTACCTCAACCCTCCTTCTAGCGCCATTTTTTGACGGGAAAATTTGACCTGTCATCAACTGGAAGAATAGATCTGGTTCGGGGTTGTCTAAATAACCCAAGCTGTTTTTTGTAACCTATTCTGACGGTCTTAATGGCTCCGTTAGCCAACTAAAGTCCTAAAAATAATAAAAGAAATGAAACTAACCTAAAATCTATGATTCTAATGAATGTTATATTAGTGACTAATGTTTATTAAAAATAAATGTGAATATAAACAATCTATATATAGGTTACAAGGTTTTCATTAAATCTTGCAAAAATGATTGTTTGATAAGGTTTCTGAATCAAATATGAACAACACTTCTTTTTGGTTTTTTTTAAAGATATTAAACAAATGAATACGATTGAAATAATGACACAAAAACAGTCAAAGATAATTAATATAATCATTGTTTCATTCATAAACAACTCTAAATAAAAGAAAAGAATGCATCTATTAACCTCTAACTGATCAGTCCACTGAGTTTATATTCATGTGTTGTATGAGCTCATGCCTGTATTGTTGTTAAGGGAAACCTATAACAGAACAATACTAGCACTTCCATAATACATTCAAAGAAGTATTTGATATTGGAGTAAATTAATAACAACAGAAAGACATCTAATTAAAAATCACGTGATCTTAGGATGATCAATATTTAAGAATGAGAGAAAACTCAGATCTGAATATTGATGTTATCCAACATTTAACATTAAGAATAAATTCAAAAATGATCAAATGATAGATCAATCACACATAAAAAAATGGAATGAGAAATTATGGACATCATATAACATTTAACAGTATGAAAACACCATATGATAACAAGCTAAAGCTAAAATCAACCATAATAATATTCTCATAATACAACAGTAATGAAAGAACGAAATGGAATAAGCAACACACAGTTTTAAAGCCAAAGATGAATTGCTTTCCCATATTCTTTCTCAAAATCACATGCCCATATTGTAGTCCTGGAAGATTTTTTTTTTGGATAATAGACTCTTAAAGATAGAAAAAACTTAATACATAAATGATATAAATTAACCATGTATTGATAAAAAAGACTAAATCTAATTTAAATCAATGCATAATCAATTATTCAAAGAATATGAAGATATTATAATGAAAATAAAATCATTTTACTCACAAGACAAAAACCATTAAGCAACCTGGAATTCCATATTCTTCTTTGAAAATACTCGTCCATTCTCCCAAAGATTCCAACCATCCGTTACTCCATTTGAAAAGAAGAAAAGTTTACAAAATCAATAATATACAAAATAGAAAGGATAAAAATTCTCCTCTCAATTTCCTGGATCTTCATGGCTCTGAAATTTCTCATATATTTATACAATGAATGAATAGTCTGGGCGTCACTAATAATTTTCGTCACCTGAAATTTGTCTCGTAAAGAGACACAAATATCTCTCAAATCGTGCATGTTTTTGGGAAAATTTCTATGTAAAAGCTAAATGGGTCCATTTGGGAGATGGGTTTTCAACCATTTCTTCAAATTCCTTGTGGTTTGGCTGCAATCAGTCCTGCAAAATCGTCTGTATGATCTTGACGCCTTTCCAAATTTTATTTGTTGTTGCTCATAAAATTATTTGCAGCAATCTAATATTATTTTTGGATCAATCATCTTGAATGTATTTAGATAATAAAATCAAGCCATGATCAGATCTGTACCAAATAACATAAATAGAAACCTATGAAACAAAAAGAAACCTAAATTAATAACCTAAAAATTGTGAATAAAACAAAATCTAGAACAATAAAATCAAAAATGAATTTAAACTAACTATAAGTTCTAAACAAACATTGTTTATAATTTCGTTTCAAATATGATCTTAAAATTCTAGAAGCTTCAAGTTAATGGAGAAGAGAAAAATATTAATTTTGGTTTTTTACAAAATCAAACAAATGATAGATAATTCTTTTATTATTATTTTGAAATGAGATGCAAAATGAAAAAAAAAAATAATTAATTAATATCACCAAATGATTTTATGAAAATGAAAAACCAACCAAGATATTATTTGATGAAGTATTGAACACATTATTCAAAACAGTCAAACTTGTTAATGAGAAAAACAAAGAACACATAATCATAATTTAAACAAAAGTAAACAGTTGATAAAAATTAACGTTTTTGTTTAAATTGAGATTTTTATGCTCGTTTCTAAATTTTGACATATACTCTTGTAATGAATGTCTCATAATATAGTGAATGTCTTAAGTTTGTCTCAAAGAAAACCAAGGTATGGAACTATTTCAAAAGGTTGATTCTGTAGCTCATTATAATTATCAAGATTCTAATGGGGACCCTTTAAATTTTGTAAAAATTTAGGGGAAGTTATTGGGGCCCAACACAGTTGGGATGCCACCATTGTATGCCATCAAGTTGACCCACCTCCTCATGCGAGGATCCCTTGGAGAGGTCACACCCCAATCCACATTTTGAAGACGCAACAGTGGGACCCTTTCTAGGAAAAAAGACAACAAAATCGATCCGTACCCAAATTGTTTCAGTCGACAAGTCATGCACTTTGTTAATCATTTTTTCATATTCTTGAGGAGGCCCTCACACCAGTTGAATACTCGAGGCTCCATGCACTCAATGGACTACTGAAACTGACTCTGCAAGGCCATATGTGGAGCTACAATCCCAGCTACAGGGGTGATGGTGACAATTATGGTCCTCAATGATAAGTCAAGGACGTTCTTTATGGGAACCTTACCACTATGTTTCTCCATACTTTTCGAGCAATGATTCATGACATAGTAATCCATTGTCTCACCTCCTCCTCTACTTCCTGATAGTGACACTCGATCCCCACAACGAGATAAACCAGTCAATAAATAGATGTMTTCAATCCCCAAAGTGAGTGTATGTACCCCAACATGAAAATCTTGTTCATACATGTCCCACATTCAGACTAAGTGCTCTAATAGAACTAATTGGGCCCTCATGCCATGCACTTTGACGAATTTAAGAAATTCGCACTTCTGAAGTGCCATAACTATGTTGGGATCATTCCTTGCAATATAATATTCCTCTTCGTACTCTCTTTCTCGCCATTTGAGCATGATGAACTGTGGAAATTCTGCCAAACAACATTTAAAGATGAATTAGTTCATTGAAAATTTGAAATTATGGGCTTCCCTAGTTCATTTTTTATTTTTTTCTTTTTGAGTTTTCGTCGCCACAGTTCACAGGCTTAGCACAGTGCGACATCTTAGCACAGTGCGACATCGTCTCACTTCATCTGTGTAACCCCTGCAACGATCCCAAATTGTCGCAGTTCTCGATATGGAGAACCTACGACGATCTGGAGTCACTTTCTCCTTTGGAAATTTTCCCAAAAAACTAAAAAATGACCATAAAAACTGAATAAAAATTCTATAGAAAGAGAGAGGAAAGGAAGAGCACCAACCTCACAGAGATGTATCAAAAAATTTTCCACAAATCATGATGGAATCGTCGCTTGAATATTGGGGAAAAATGGCAGTTTTCACACTAGTTTGGGTGAAATACAAATGGAATGATAAAAATGAATTTGTTTCGACTTATTTAACCTATTTTACCATTTTTTGACCTAAAATGAAATTATTTTTCACCTATGTTAAAACCTAATGAACATTTCAAAGTGGAAATATTATAGGATACAGGTCAGGCAATTGGAATTTTGATATGGATCAACCATTTTTATCATTTTTTACGTGTTTTTTCAAATCAGTTGATGTAAATGTTCTTTTAGGTTTTTTCAGTAAAAAACGTCGAGCATAGTATTTTTTCTTTCTCACGCTCGTAAATATATGAGAATGTAACCGAGTAAACTTTTATCACTTTTTCAGACTCATAAAGGCTATATGAAAAAGGAACCCCCCTGGAGTACTCTTTAAGTTATTTTCAAACTCCCTAAACATGAAAATATTTTCGAGCGATCTTGTTATTTTCACACTCATTAAAGTATTTGAAGAAAACGTGTATTGAGCGGTAGATTATCTCTTTTTCAGTCTCATCAGACTACCTTACGAAAAAGGACATTTTGGAGTTTTCTTTAAGTGTTTTTCAGACTCTCTAAACATGAAAAAACCCTAAGTTTTCTTTCTTTGGACTCGTAAAACAAACATCGAAAGGCCCATATGGGACCGAACCACTCCTTCCTAGGGTTTGTTAAAACTACTCTGAAAGACTCATTCGAAGGATGAGCTTATAGTTCAATAATATGTTATCCTCCTCAAGATTGTGTAAAAATAAAGAGGTACTCGCCAAAAATGGTGGGGGGAATTGGGAAAGAAATGTATATCTATATCTGTGTTAGTGGTCGTAAGTCGCTCTTGAACATGACACCCCTTTTCATTGTATATCTAGGTTGGGAAATACATTTGTCTCTCATTTGATCATCTGCAAGTCTGTATATTGGTCCTCCTTGAGTCAATGTTTCCAGTACAATTGTCATGTCGTTCATATGTTTAAGAGAAGTCCAATGGAAACAAGCCTTCTATCGAGTCAACCATCTGTAGTCCTTAAACTCTTACCATGTCGGCCTTCCTTGAGTTAGTTCTGAATCACTGTATACTCTGATCTACTTCAAATATGTTACATGTTTTGTGTCATTGATGGGGGATACATTAAATCCCTCCTATGATGAGTCTTTTCTTTTCGACTTCAACTCATTATCCAGGAATCCGACTTAGAAACCATTTGGTACCTTGGAGCCTACATGCCTCAATGGCAAGTTTCTTCATTTTCGATGGTGGGTTCACATCATTAGCCCCTGAATGGAAAATTCCATCGAGTGTTCGATTTCATCTCATTAATTCACATTCGTTGGATTGTACTAGAGTACCTTGGGGGTCATTGACATCAATGGTGATTTCCCTCACACTTGTTAACTGTATCCATTAATCACTGGTACTCAAGTGGTTTCTACCATGTTTAACTTCAACACCTATAATCACATGGATATTCGTACTTCAGGACAATGGAAATGAAGACCCTAGATACTGTCACATGGATCCAGGTTGCAATGGAGTATTCATAAGTTTGTAATGACACATAGATCCACCATGTATTTCTCGTGGCTATGTCCAAATTTGAGTCTTTATAGCATAGATCCCCAATGTATTTCTCGTGGATATGTTGAATCATAATAACATGGATCTACAGTGTATGATTGGTGGCCATGATTCACTTGACACTTATTATTAGGGTCACTTGTAGTCTGAGTATTGGAATTCCTACCTCAATAAATGGTATGTTATTATGCAAATGCTTGTTTGTTGACAGGTTTCCGACTAATGTGCTCCTTGTTCTCGACACACGCATTCTACAAAGTATTTTAGCTGTCATGCATTCCAACTTCACACTTTGGTGGGAATTATGTTACACATTAATTTTTTCACCCCCATGACCCCTGATATGTGTATCACCTATTTCTCTATTCTGTGCAGGCTATTGAAGAAATAATACTCTCCCTGAGAAATGGAATCATATTTTCCTTATTGACAAAACCTATCAAAGAAGATCGTCACACCTTTCCAGTGTTAAGGGTGTGATGATCCCTAATCTTCACATGCTACACCACAGTGGCCTGCAACATCGTCATAGGTTTCTTATGTTGAGGGTGCGACGATGCTCAAACAAAGGAAAAAGGTGAATTTCTCAAAGAATCTAGAATGGAATCTTTGAAAGGATGAGGTGGACTTCGATTGGTTTGGATCTCACTCACTTCTCTAATTTAATCGAATCATCCTAATCTCTTCATCCATCCTTGTTCACTCTATATAAGGAGGGTTCTCTCATGGGAAAAGTTAGGTTGGCTTATGTATGAAGAATTCTGCTGAAGATTGTGTTTGTGATAGATTTTCTTTAGATTTCCAAGTCAGGATGTGTATACTCTTCATCAAAGGCATTGGAACAAAGGTGTGTGTTTTGAGACAAAGGGACATCAAAAGGCACCTTGCAACATCAAGGCATAGGTTGTATTCTCCACTTTCATTAATATAATGCAGTAATAAATTTCTTCTCTATAAAAGTGTCTCCATTTTTATTGCATAGCTCCTTGATCTTATGAATAGATTTTCATTGGAGTATATATATCATTTCTCTATCTTTGTTGGTTTGTGTTTCTCAATAGGTTCAACATCCCATAGAACTTGAGATGGAGCAAGGACAACACTAGTAGGGATCAAATGATGTTTAAACGATATGTCATTTATCCCTCATTGAACTAGCATACATTACAATGGAAAGCTAAGGAGAAGTTTGTATTCTGACATGTTTAGTTCTAATTTCTTGTTGAAGTTAGGGAGATTAGTTTGTATCAGCACTTACTGATTTTTCCAGTAACATATACATTCGTAAGTACGTTTTTTTTTTTTCTTGAAAAAGAGCACGAGAAACCCTCGAGTACTTCCCCACATTTTTTGGATGGTAAATGAGGTAAATCGTTCAGCCTCATTATGGGCCTAACCAAGTGGGGACATCAAGTGAGTCCCTATATAGGCTTCTAGCCGATGATTTGACATCAGAACCTCATTCGAGAAAACAACTGAACTCATCCACTTGAGCTAACCCATCGGGCTTCATTCATAATTAAGTTGTAGGTAGGAGGGTGAAAATAAAGTTGAATCACCCACCTTAGATGCCTCTTATACATGTGTGTCATGGACTCTCTATGTTGTATATTACTATTCATTTCTTTCTTTGTGTTAACTACATGATAAAATATTTCCTAAGTGTTAAAGTATTGTTGGTATGTTTTAAAGGCCACGGTTGGATGTGTGCCTACTATTGAACGAACTCAATTGAGTAAGACTTAGTTGCATTTGGGATAGTGTCTCTTAAGGAAAATTTATAAGTAGACCTTAATGGAGGAGGCATATTATGGTTGTAGTAGGCATCGACTAACCAATCCCCTATGGTTGAGGTGAGGTAGTGCCACAAAATCTCAGGTGTTGAAACAAATTTGGGAGAAACTCAAGTTTGCAAAGAAAAATTAGGTAGAATGTAGGTCCATGAATCATAGTTTTGTTGTAACAGGAACAGGTTGGTGATGCCCCTAATGGTGAGGCAAGGTAGTGCCACATAACCTCAGGTGTCTAAAGTGAAAAAAGATAGACATGATTGTAGGTCCATGACACCTTTCCTTTGTATCCCTTGGATTTTTCTGGTAGCACATAACTCCTACTCTCAACACTACTATAATATTTTCCATTATTGACTATTGATATGCAACAAAAGCAACCTCGCCTACATGGATGGTGTGTAAAACTCAAGTATTAATCAATTCCACTACAATCATGAGAGAAGTTTGTTCTTTCAAACTCCATCTCACCCATTCTACAAGCAAATTGAATCCCTTTGGAAATTGACATGTGGGAAATCCTTTGGTTATGATTTCCAAAATCATCACACCATAGTTGTACACATCTACCTTTGCATACATTATTTATCCAATTATGAAAAAATATGCCTACATTCAATACAATCAGAGAAATAAAAATTAGGTTGAGGGCCTTAGATGCAATTGGAAAACCATATAATCATTTATAGTTATCAACTAGAGACTCACCTAAGGAGATATAACTAATGGAGCCTCTCAATGTGGTGGATAGTGTAGCTTCTTTTGTTATTTTTGAATTAATAATCCTTTCAATTCCAAAATCATAGGCGTGGGTTTTCATGTCTTTATCATTGAGAACATTGGTGGAAGATCATTGTGAACAATCTACCCCGCGAATATTTCATTTTGAAAATAAGCAATAGCTTGAGCTATGTTAATAACATTTATTTACTTGGCTTCCCATATGAGTTAACAAACTTGGTTAGAGTGATGAATATGATTTTCAAGTCTTCCATTGGTTATGAACTAGAGCACTAGAGCCTTTTTTTTGGAATATGAGAATTACCAAGTGTAACAACCACCGTTATGACAATTAAATAGTGAATACAGAAGAGGTAAATATTTTTATTTTTTATTTTTAGAAAACAAACGTTACGACAAGTGACATGCATCACAACATATATTAATAACTACACAATTAATTTAAAGAAACATCACTATTCTCAATCAACCATATCTCATAAATATAACATAAGGAAACTACCCATCCAACTTATCATGCATGGTTAGGACCTCCAAGATACATAATCAACGCTCAAGTCTAGGAATCATTCGATTTATTTTGACCATTTAAGGTATCAGGATTGGTGACTATTCAGAGGAACAAGGAGGCATCTAAATCCCATTAATCCAATCATAAGTCGAAATTCAAGACTAGATTCATCAACCATACTTAAACACCAATTCTTCTTGGTACAATAGAATAAACTACTTTGCTTAATCAATCTTTCAAGCAATATTAAGTGCAAAGTTGAGTAAGAGAATAATACGTAAGGATTAATAAAACCACAGGAGAATAGTTACAATCCTTGTAACAGATAGAGATCTATTTCTCATCATCATTAGTATCTTGTCAATGTCAGGTTCAATCAAGGTCAAGCATCAAATCAAGATTCAAAACATCTGCAATAAATACAACCCCTATGTAGCTCAACTATGTACCTTAATAACATGATATATCTTATTTAAGAAATAATAGTAATTCAAATACTAGTTTGCACTCCCATTTATAGAATCCCATAAGAAGATTACAAATCTTCCTTAAGAAAAACATAAGGATTTCATACAACTTAATGTATCCTTTTATAACTATAAGAAATCAATTATAATAAGCAATACTAAGAATTCAAGTTTCTTGCAAATCCATTTTAAAAGAACTAAGAGATGACCCAAAACCTTATTAAGCAATACATAAAGATTCAATGTTACTTTACCTATTCATTTATAAATTATAAGAAAATCAATCATATCAAGCCATAGGTAAATATTTCAAGCTACCTTACTTATCCATATATAAAGAATTAAAAGAAAATCAATTTCATAATAAGTACTATATAAGGATTCCATGCTAAAATGCATCTCCATTGCAAAGAACTAAAGAAGATCAATCTTGTTAAGAAATAATAAGATTTCCATGCTAACTTACATGTCCGTGTAAGGAACTAAAGAAGATCATAAATTGCTCCAAGTTATATTTAAGTTAGACATGTAAAATTTTGTTATAATAAGCTAAATGTTTAATCAGCATATTGATCTTACAAGGAGGGCACCTTTCAATTAAATTGTATGCCAACAAAGAATCCAGTTTGGGAAGGTTAACAACCAAATATCCCAACCACTAGGGTTCCAGAAACTATTCCATCCCTTGATCCCACATTTAATTTTCTAAATCATGCATTAATTTCAAAGGCAGTGGAAAGAGTTTCATTAATTATTATTAGGCTCTAAATAAATAGACAGTAAATCACAGAGACTTCCAATTGAGGTGGTAGTGAACAGATGAATTAATAATTGTTAGGTTTTAAGGAAGAGACAATACAACATTGCAGAACAATCCGGAACATGTTCCAGTCCTTGGAATGGCACGTGGCACATTCCAAGTCTGTATGCAAATTTGACGAAAGGAAACGTTTTCTCGAACACTTTGCGCCACGATGAGGAACTTCGAACACTTCCAATTAAGACATGAAAAATAAGTAAATAAACACAGGGAAAGTTGAATGATATGACACGGAGAAGATGGAATCCTCACTCGTTAAGTTTGATCGAAGGAAAACAATTTCTATCATCTTGTATTAAATTCAATAGGCAGCAAATAAATATTTCAGGTATTGTTAAGCCTTCAGGGAAAGACAATAAATTTATAAAGAGTTTTCCATGAGGTGGCAGTGAGTAAAGACTCCAAGTGATAGGGGTAGAAAATAAAGATAGTTTTTTAAAACCCAAACAAACACACAACGTACAAGGAATTAAATCACATATCAAGTCATGGAAGAGGGCCAACACAGCACACACCAATCAGCTCCAAGCTCAACACACAAGGCGCTAAGGGAAGAACCCACAGATCAAGAGGTTGCACTTTAACTAGCCACAAAAATTAAATTGGTCGTTTCAATAAATGTTGCAATGACCCAATGTAAATTCCAACAAACATAATAGCTAGCATCAATTGACCAAAAAGGGTTTTGTAAATACCAATAATATTGGAAAACAATTACACAAATATCTCAAATCGAAATTGCAGAAAGTTGGTCACATACCAATTAATCTCCTTAAAATCAGATATGGAGTTAAGGCATCGATCACACGGGAAATAAAATTTGGGGATCTGTATTCAGTTTGTAAGAAGAACACTTAGAAAAATAAATGATAATGAGATCTTCTCTTGACTGCAACCCACTCCTATCTAGAGCTTCTCTATTCATATTTTATTTATCCAAGTAAAAAGAAAAGATCAAGATTCAATTCTTTTCCATGACTAGGCTATTGTGATGAGGTGTATGCAGTAACTAAATTCATACCTTAAGTAGGTTAACATATGAAACCTAGATTTTTAGTAAATTCATTCTTTCACATGGGTTCGCATCTGAATCAAGTCCATAATTATAGCTACCATGAGTTCCATTTCTAGAAAAATCGGCCATTAAACAATGAATCCACAAACTATAATTTTGTTTTGGGTAGATGGATAATTACGACCATTAAAGGTAAAATTTTAATAAGACAACCAAGGAAATGATCAAGAAAACTGCGTGGTCTAGGTACTTATATATATAGCAGCAATTCAGTTAGTTTCTAACAATCCCAATGAGTCACCCAGATAGAAGTGAACAAGTAGAAATAAAAAATTAGAGTGGTAAAAACGGAAAGACAACCAACAAAGAAATTCCATTACATTTAGTTTGAAAACTGAATTTGTAGCAATGCTAGAAATTCACCTTCTATATTACACAACCATCAATGAATCTTGCAAATTCAATATCAGAGTTCCAATATAGTTTATGGAAATTTCTAAAAACTATATATACAATTTAATCTTATTACAATTACAAATCTCAAATACAAATATTGTAACCAACGAAGATGGACTTGAAGATGTTCTTCAGAAACGGGCGTTCCTTCTGTCCTCCCTCTTGCTAATTGGAAAGAATTCACTGGTACCTCCCAGCCAATGCTAGGGGTACTCTTCTTCCCCCTTATCCCCCCAAGATGCAAAGGGGCCACACACACACTAAACCGAAATACTCTAGCTCCAAGCTTGCCTTGCAAGGAAGAGCTACCACTCCCTCCTCAAACTTGGTATCCCAACTCTCACAAGTAAAACACAGTCCAAAAATGATTTGGTAGCATAACTTTACCAATAACCAGTGTGATCCATTTCCCCTCTAGACCATTTGTTTTATAGAATTTTCCTCACTGACACATGTCCACATGCACAATTAATTAACTTTTTAATTAAATAAATTAAGATTATTCACCCTCACACTTGTCACACTCTCCCCAAGTTGCACAAGTAATTACTAATTTTATTTTAATTAAAAGTCAATTTCCCTCACATTCCCCAATGTGTTCCTAAATTCTCTCTTAGTTGTATCTTTATTCCCCAGATTCTCATTTAATGAGTGTCTCCTAACTATATCTTAGTTAGAGTTTGATTATGAGTCTTCTTCTAGTTAGACTAGTGGTAACTAGACTCTAGATACCATCCTATGTGTACACCTTTTCTCTCATATTTATTTCTTTCTTAATTTAAATTCCCTTTTATTAATTGCATGCACACATGTGCATTATATCTCATCTTTAGATTTTCTCACTATTTTATTTCTTAATTTGATTTATCTCTTTTCTTTTAATTTAATTAATAAATTTTATTTACTCCCCTAACTAAACTTAGACTTAAGCTTAGTATTTGAAATAGGCTTTGACTTTTATTGGGGTTTATAATTAATAGTTTCATTATTTAATTAATTATTTAAATCCAACAAGGTCTAATGATTTCAAAGTTTTCTAGGCCACCTAGATTTATTGACTTGGAGTTTTTAATTACGTGACGTGCCCTTCAATACGCACCTTCGTGCTCCAAGATTGCCACTTGCCTTTGACTGATTTTGGTAGTTTTTCCAACCCTTGGAGTCAACACTCCACTCGTTCGACCTTGTGAGAGACTAAGGGATTTTAAGGAATAAGGAATATGCCTTATTGCACACCCCTTAGAAATATTCGTGAGAAATTCTCTCAGTCTGCCCTCATGACATCATGGACCTCTCAAACTAGGCAATCATTAACCTACAATTCGAGCTACGAAGGGAGTGCTAGTAGGATGTGACAAGGAATCTGCCACACCTCTCCCTCAATGTCTGGTTTCTGTGCATGGCCCATTTACTCCTTATGTGAGTCACATTAGAAAGCATTATCATCCTACATCCATTAACAAAAAATTGTCAATTATCCATATGCATAATCATACTATAATCAATCATATGTCACATATGCGTAAAATGAAATACTCAAACAAATACAATCCACTCCCTAACTCAATCTGGAGTCCAAGGAGGTCCATCGATTCCATCAACATCCATAATTTGCCATGTGTCCTACACACTCAAGTAAACTCGTCAATAACATCTGTCAATACATATATATCGAAAATAATAAGTCACACCATATCATCATAATCATGTATAATCCATCATCAAAACAAAATGACCATGTACCATAATTGGATCACTTGCACGCAAGTGACCTTAAAGAATAAGTCGATAACATGTGCTCAGTAGGGTGGGATGTTACATACACCCCCTCTTGTTTTAAACTTTGTTCCGAAATTGTAAAGTATATAAATGCAAGTAAATAAAAGTATCTGACATAGATCTATCTGTCTAATCTATCAAACAACTAAGGAAATTGTTGACGCATATCATATGTGTCCTCCTAGGTAGCTGAGTGTGGACTATAATTTCCCCACCGGACCTTGACCTGATCAACTATTCGACGTTGTAGTTGTCGAATGTGATAGTCAAGAATGTGGATTGGCTCCACCGTGAGAGAAATCTCTCTGAAACCTGCAAAGAACTCATGCCAATCACATGTGTAGGATCACTAACATCATGTCTCAAAACAAATACATGAAATACATCATGAATACACCTCAAAGAATCAAGAAAGGCTAGTTGATAAGCCACGGGTCCTTTCTTTTCCATAACCTTGAAATGTCCCACAAACCTAGGAGAGAGTTTATCACCCTTTCCAAACTTTATCGAACTCTTGTGCAGTTTCACTGCAAGAAAATGCGGTTGCCAACTTCATAACTGTGGTCAGCTCGATGTGCATCATCATAACTCTTACGCCGATCTTTCGTTTCTTTAATCCTTTTTCTTATCAATTACATTTTTTCTTCCATTTCTTGAATCACTTATGGTCCTACTAGGATGATATTCTCAATTCAATCCTAACTCAACGGTGTTCGTCATGGTCGCTCGTAAAGAAACTCAAATGGTGACATCTTAATAGTACTTTGATAGTTGTTGTTGTATGCAAACTCTACTAGTGGCAATAAATCCTCCCAACGCTTCTATTGGTCCATTACATACATACACAACATATCCTCCAAAATTTGATTCGTTCTTTCTATTTTCCCATCTTTCTTAGGGTGATATGTTGTACTGAAATTCAGTTGCATTCCCAAAGCCTCTTGGAAACTAGTCAAAATTCGTCCTATAAACATCGATACTCGATTGGATATGATCCTTCTTGGTACAACATGTAATCTCATTGAAAAAGACTCTAGCTATGTCTGACACCTGATATGTCATATGTACAGGAATAAAGTGTGCACTCTTCGTAAGAGTGTCAACTACCACGAAAATCGAGTCATGTCTCCTTGTCATCAATGGAAACCCAATAATAAAGTCCATCGAAATGACCTCCCATTTCTATTTTGGAATAACGTGTGGCTATAATAATCCTATCGGATGTATATGTTCAACTTTAACTTGTTGACATTCTAGAGATCTATCCACGTAACTAACTATGTCTGCTTTCATTCCATTCCATAAGAATAAAGGCTTAAGGTCTTCCTTCATCTTCGTGACTCCCGGATGAGCCATGTATATTGATCAATGCACTTCACTTAAGATCAAACTTATTAATTCTTCATTAGGTGGTACGCAAATTTTGTTGTTATACCTCATCAATCCGTCATTTTCCAATGTATAACCTTCAAACTTCGGTACCATCATGGTATCTTGTCCAATATTTTTCACAACCTCTTTATACCAGTCATCATCAATCTGTATAGTTAGAATATTTTCTCCAATATTCTTCTTAAGAGGTATTACAGAGAATATGCATTGTCTCTTAATCAACGCATCTGTCACTCTGTTCACTATACCTTTTATGTAAGTAATCTCAAAGTTGTATTCGTTGAGTAATTTTGACCAATGCCTCTCTCGTGCATTCAAGTCAGGCTGCGGAAATACATGCTACAATCCACAGTGATTTTTCTTTATTTCAAATTTTCATCCAATCAGATAGTGTCTCCAAACTCTCAAGGCATATACAATTGCCAATAACTCCAAGTCATGTGTTGCATAGTTCTCTTCCTGCTTTCTCAATTTCCTTTAAATGTAAGTGATCACTCGACCGTCTTGCATCAAAAATCCACCTAAACCTTCCTTGGATGCATCTATGCATACAAAGAATTAATTTTCCATGTCAATGACTTTCAGTGTTGGTGTTGTCGTCAATAACTCTTTAAGTTTCTAAAATGCCTCCGCGCATTTCTCTGTCCAAGCGAACTTCTTGTTTTTCTTTTGCAATTCCATGATCAGATTTGATATCTTCAAAAAAACTTTGACGAATCATTTGTAATATCCCGCTAAATCCATAAAGTTGCATATTTCTTGTACATTTTTCGGTGTAGTCCATTCCATAACAGCCTCAACTTTCGCTAGATCCATAGTGATACCTTCACCATATATGATATGTCCCAAGTAATGAATCTTTGATTGGTAAAAAGAACATTTCGATAGTTTCTCGTACAATTTTTTTTCTCGTACACATTGTAGCACTAATCTTAAGTGTTTGTTATGTTATTCTTTTGTCCGAGAATAAATCAGTATGTCATCAATAAATACTTGAACAAACTTGTCTAAGTATTCACAGAACCCCCCATTTATCAAACTCATGAATACATCGGGGCCTTCGTCAGTCCAAACAGTAAAACTGTAAACTCATAGTGTCTGAATCTTGTCTTAAATGCATTCTTAGGGATATCCTCCTCTTTAATCCGTAACTGGTGATATCATGATCTCATGTCAATCTTCGAAAACATCGTTTCTCCTTTCATATGATCAAACAAATCATTTATTCTTGGAAACGGATATTGGTTCTTAATCATCACTTTGTTCAATTCACAGTAGTCTATACAAAGTCTCCAAGATCCATCCTTCTTTCTTACGAAAATAACCAGTGCACCCCAAGGCGATACACTTGGACGTATGAGTCCCAAGTCCAATAATTATTCAATTGCATTTTC
Source organism: Picea mariana (assembly GCA_032191745.1). Lineage (NCBI taxonomy): Eukaryota > Viridiplantae > Streptophyta > Pinopsida > Pinales > Pinaceae > Picea > Picea mariana. The sequence continues at coordinate 761,244 of JASDQU010100001.1, forward strand.
AACTCCTATAATTCAAGTGTTGAAATCTGATAAGGTGTTCTTGCTATCAGTTCTGTTAGCACTAAGATTCACCCTTAGATTGCAGAACAATAATCCCAGTACCCATCAAAATGGTTTGTGGAGGAAGGTTTATGATTGGAGGTAAAATGGACAAATCTCAGCATAAGAATGTTCTAACATAGAAAACTGGGCTAGCAATGCATAAGCAAATGAGGTTCTCATTAACTTTAGTCAGTTGTTTAAGGCTAAAGGTGAGAAGATGGAAGACTTAGTGAGGGAAGTGGTCAAGTCTGTCATAAGCATACGGCCTTCAAGAAGCTTGGTGAAGAGAAACTCAGGTGCAAGAACACTCTTGAACTTAAGTTTAAAATACCAAAACATATCATAGAAACATTATAATCAAACCTCCATTACAATACAACCACAACATCTCATATGGATCATCCATGCACGAGTATTTCAGCACAAGGGGAAACAAGATAACGAAAGAAACTGACTTATATTAATGAGAAAGTCTCAGGTCTCATACACAACCAAAGAACGGCTCTGTTATCAAACTATTAAAAATAGGGAGTTCTACTCAACCATCAAACCTAACATATTCTTCAACTGATGTATTTATACCCAAAATGGTGGACAACCGCTAGGAGCGCGGGATGGTCATCATGTCCAAGGCTTTTCTATCTGTCTCTCCCCGTTGTCTATGCTTGCGTGTATCCAATTTGCACGTCTTTTCTCCCCTCCCGGAAGGTCCTTCAGCTGTCTTTTTCATTTTTTCAAAAGAAAACCCAGATCACCATGGGCCTACAAGAAAACTACCCCTCGTGGTACCTCGGGCTGACACTCTTCTGTCACCACGGCCAGACCCTCCGTGCTTTTTATTTATGGAGTGAGTCGAGGTTTCAACTACCAGTTCTCTCTTTCATTAATTTCTTTCTCCTCGGGATTGGGACGAGGCTCAACATCTAGAGGGATGCTACGTGCTGCTATCGGATTTGATGTTGAATAAGCACGTGATTGCATAGCCGTCAAAGGCGGTTTGGATCCACACCTCTTTTGATCCTTCAATTCACCACCTTCTGCCTCATAGCCCTTTCTCCATACAACGATTTCAATTGTGAGACCGCTCTAGAATTTTAACGTTTGGGCATGTTCCATCCCCGCAATGGAGTGTGGTTGTCAATCTGATGCAAATCTGTGATCTGGGAAACCCTGCTATTTTAGTTCCCTCGCTAAATTTTATCCATTTTCTAACTCCAGAATCCTTTTGAAAAATGCTTTGAGATGGAGCCAACTTCGGCGCTTGAGAGATTTGAATGTTGAGCAGGAATACCTCCTGGAGGACGATCTCTCGAATCTGACGTGGTGGTCTAATGTCACTGTGTTGACATGTCATGGAAAGAAGGGTGACACATGTCACATCGATATGAGCGAATGACAAAACCAAATGACCTAGAATGAGTGCCACATGTTAGGGCTAGATTGAAGCAACTTGTCTTCACGGATGAGTGCCACTAGTCTTGATGGATGAGTGTCAAGTGTCTTCGGCATTTCAGGCTTCGGGAGTTTTGGATTGTGAAGCATGAAAAAATCTCGGAGTGGTACGGGCCTAGAATGACGTAACAGCCTGACGCTATATGAGGTCACAGCCACTGACAGATAAGTGCCATGTGTTGAGATGAAAAACACCCGTGGAGTTGGTACGGACCGAAGCGACGTGTCATCCTAACTTTACTTTGGGACATCGGCTCTTCGAGACTTCAATATGCTTGGGTGATACTACTGCAAAGATCAATGGTTCTTGTTGATTTGAGATCAATGGTTCACAATTACTTCAGGATTTCAAGCTTCAGGCCCTTTCAATGCATATCTCTTACAATCCTCTGGAGCATTATATCTCCAAAGTGAGAGATCTGCATCCACGTGTCATCTTGTTTTGGATGACCAAGATTCACTTCGGGAGTTCGGGCTTTAGAAGCTTTCTTATTCTTGCTTGCACAATCCTCTGAACTCTCATATTGTTGAAGTGAGATATCTGCCTCCACGTGTCCTTTTGTTTTGGAAGAATGAGATTCACTTCAGGAGTTCAAGCTTCGGGACTTTTGGATGGAAATCCCCAAAAGTCACTTTCTCCCAGTTGACGTGGAAGTCTCTTACTGCTTTGGGACTTCGGGACTTTGGGGCTTATGTCTAGTCATTAATCCTTGCACAAATTTGAAACTCCGGCTGCCCGAGAGCAGCTGATTTTGAGTTGTACATGGGATCTCTGCCGCTGAAAAACAATCATGTTTGCTTGCTTGTATTTCAAGCTTCGAAATGGTCTTCTCTAAATGTTGCATCTTCACTCATGGTTTTTCCTTGTGCAAACAAAGGACTTGGTCGGCCTGCAAAAACTCCAAAAAACCCATGACAACTTCATGTGATAACATTGGCTCCACAGGGGATGACACACTCCCTGCAAGCTGCCAAGAACAAGCATTTTTAGTGTCTTATCCTAGGGCTATGGGGTCACTTATTCAAACAAAAATAAAAATAAAAAGTGATATTTACAATGAATGGAAAGCCAATCATGGCTTAAGAAATTTTTTTTTTTAGAAAGTTCCCATTGACAGGGCCACCAAAATCTTTAGAATCCTCCAAGTTCTGCAATTTATAAGTGTTATTTGAAAATACCTCTGAAATCTTGAACGAAACAATCCACAAGGCTTCGAATTTACCATTTTTTCCTTTTTCTTTCTTGGGTGCATCCCACTTGAGCACTAGATATCCTAGCTGGAAATATTCTTTTCTTACCTTCTTGTCAAAATCTTTCTTGATCTTCTGTTGATGGTCCTGTGTTTTTCCAAGTAGCTGCTCCCTAGTCTGTTGTACTTCTATTAGTTGATGTATCCTCCTGACAATATCATCAGGTTCTCCTTGGTAGTCCTGGAGGAATTTTTCCTCGGGCAAGGAAATCTAAGTAGGAAAGATAGCCTCAACCCCATATACAAACTGAAAAGGGGAAACACCAAGTGACCTCTTTTCTCTAACTCTATCGGCCCATAAGGAAATTTTTATCTTTGAGTCCCATGCTTTCTTATTGTCTTATAACAATTTTTTTATGATCTTTATGAGGCTCTTGTTAGAGGACTCTGCCAAACCATTTCCTTCGGGGTATTAAGGAGTAGAATGGACTAATGTAATCCTATATTGTTCACAAAACTTGATCAATGGTTTAGATTTGAAGGAAGTGGCATTGTCAGTAATGATTCTTCTTGGACAACCAAATCTTGACATGATATCCTTGAGAAAACTAATGATTACCTTGTGGGAGGCATTCCTTGTAGGAATGGATTTTATCCACTTGGTAAAGTAATCAGTAGCAGTCAAAGTCCACCTATGTTGACCACTTGAAGCTAGATGGATTTCCCCAGTGAAGTCAAGGCCCCAATATTGAAAAGGTCCAGAAGCCACCACAGGCTTCAAAGGAAAATATTTGAGTTGTTTCTTTCCAAAAAACTTTTGGCATTTGACACAAGCTCTAATATTTGAAAAAACATCAGTAAAAAGGCTAGGCCATAAATACCCAGCTCTGAGGATCTTATAGGTTGTGGTCCTCCAAAAATGATGGTCCCCACATAAGCTTTCATGAAAGTCATTCGTGGCCCTTTGAGCTTCATGTGGATCTAAACATCTCAAAAGAACTCCTAGAGGATCTTTCCAATACAAGATATGATCAATGAGACAATAACTGATCTCTTTAAGACTCAAAGCCCTCACCTTGTTCTTGTCCAAATCATCAGGAGGTTGCAACTTCTGCAGAAAATATACGATGTCTTTATACCAAGTGAATTCTGCCAAATTGGAGTTGGCATGAGATCTTTTATCAGCAAACTCAACTTGCTGATTTTCTGAGTTTATGTTCATGAAATTATCCCCTAAAGCTTTGCAATTTGATTCATCCAGCAACTTGGCTAAACCTTGGCCTTTCACTAGTTTAGTGGGGTTCATTTCAAGTTCAAATTCCATAATTTTAGCAATCCACTTGCTCCTCTTTCCATCTATGTCAGGTTGGATAAGTATCTCTTTCACTGAGGTTGGAGGAACATATGCAACAATCTTTGAATGTAGAACATATAATCTGAAGTCCTTGAGGGCTTTGACCAAAACATAAGCCTCTTTTTCCATGATATCATATCTCATTTATGCATCCCTCAATGCTCTGTTGAAAAAGGAAATAGGCTGCTCTAACCCCTTTCTATTTTTCTGTGGCAAAATAGCAGCCAATGTGTCAAAGGAGGAAAAGGAAAATATGAGAAACTTCTTGGAATAGTCAGGGTTGATGAGCACAGGTGCTTCAGTCAATGCCTTTTTTATCTGTTCAAAAGATTCTCGAGACTCAATAGTCCATTTCACTTCATTTCCTTTCCTAAGCATGGTTCTAATGTACTTCAATAATTCAGTGAATTTAGAGATGAACCTTCTTATAAAATTGATTTTTCCCAAGAAATATTGAACTTGTTTCTTGGACCTAGGGAAAGATAAGGTTTGAATGGACTCTACTCTTCTTGGATCAATTCTTACCCCTTTTTCTGACACAATGTGTCCCAATAACTTACCCTGCATAGAAAATAAGGATTTCTTAGGATTGATAAAGAGAACAAACTTTATGCACTTCAGGAAGACCCTTTTTAAATGATGATAATGCTCTTCATAATATTTTGAGAACATTGTATTGTCATCTAGATATATGACTAGAAACTTTTCCTTCTCTCCAATGAAGGCAATGTCCATTGCTCATTGAAAGGTCGCTCCTGCATTCATCAATCCAAAGGGCATTTTAGCATACATGAATGTTCCCTAAAGAGTAGTGAAGGTTGTCTTCTCTCTATATTCAAGCAAGACAAAGATCTGATTGTAACCCGAAAATCCATCAATCATAGGCATCCTATATGCACCAGTGACTCTTTGCAAAATTTTCTCCATCTTTGGCAAGGGGTAATTATCCTTCTTGGAGCTTCTATTCAAATTCCTGAAATCAACACATAGTCTAATTTCTCCATTGTTCTTCCTCGTCGGGACCAAGTTAGCCACCCACTTAGATCATCTCAAAGGAATTATGATCTTAGCATCCATAAGCTTCTTCACTTCCCTTTCCATAATAGGTATCAACATAGGATTTATTTTTCTTATTTTCTACCTAAAAGGCTTGGTCTCTTCTTTCAAAGGGATCTTATTTTCAATGATGTCTGTGTCATATGTTCTTAAGTCTTCATATTTCCAGAAAAACACATCAACAAAATTCTTTAAAAGCTTAACATACTCAACCCTTTGTTCCTTTGACAAGCTGTTAGACAACTTAATATACTTTGGATCCTCCTCTGTACCTAAATTGCATTTAGTCACATCAGCATTTTCAGTCGAACCCCTAACCTTTACTGCAACATCACTTCTGGCAAACAATCTCTCCAAAGGGACTAGTCCCTTTGGAATATGGTTACTAGGCATCTGAACAATATGATGGTCTGCAATTTTTTTCATAAAAATATCAGCATGAGGGTTGTTTTAAGTATCATGGTATTGATCAATATGTAGGGCAGAAAATTCATCCACAGTCTCAAGAAATATTTTTATCTCAAGACCATCCTCAAAAACCATCCAATGTTTGACATTGTCGGGTATAGAGGGTCTATACTTCAATTCCACATCATATTTGAGTTTAGGGGGCAAAGGAATTATGAAATTACTTGTTGAAACATCCAAGGAATATTCCATTGTGTTTTCCTCTCTAGGAACAAATGAGATATTAAAAGATAAGAAGAAACTATCAACAAGATCCCAAAATTCAGTTATGTAAGTCCTTAACCTTGGGTTCTTAGATTGATACATATTTTTAACTCGATGAACAATTAATTTGGCATCTCCAAACACTGCTAGCTCTTCAATCCTCATGTCTTTAGCATCCCTCAAACCCAAAACAAGAGCCTCATATTCTGCCGTATTGTTTGTAGTTTCAAATTTAAGCTTGTAGGAAAAATATATGATCTCTTGGGTAGGAGAAATAAAAACTACCCCAACACCAACACCGTCCTTAGAAGAGGCCCCATAAAAAAACATCTTCCAAGCAGAGGTATTAGGATGAGGATATTTACAACAGGTGATGGATTGCTTTCTAATTTCAATAGGTGGTTGAGGAGCATCAGTGAGTTGCAACACACTGGATCCTAAATCAATATCAAGTGCAAAATTAGGGTGGTTGGTAGGATTCACTTCATTACTGATGATGTAGGATAATTGTGCCTCCCTATAAATCCTTCTATGTTCTCCCCCAAACACAGGAATGGTGGCATATGAAAGGTCCATCTGCAAATTTCCCCCTAGTATTTGGATCCAATATCTTGACAAGAGCATCCCAAACTTAGGGGGGACATCAGCCACCACAATATCCATGACCACACTTTTCATTGGCAAATGGAACAAGGAAACAACCAGGTCTTTAATAACCCCAAGACACTTCACCTTCCTAGAATCAAATGAGTATAGGTCATGGTAGGTTTTTGTAACTTCCAACCCAAGCTCATCCATGATAGTTTTAGGCTTGAGGTTATGAGATGCCCCTAAGTCCATCAAGTAGTTGTGGAACACTTTATCATGAATGTTTAATGATGTGTAGAAAGGGGGTGATAAGTCATCTCTATCCTCTACCAAAGGTCCCAGGATGACAATTGCTTTTTCATCTTGAAGTTTGACTGAATCTGTGGAATTAGAGGAAGGTTCAGGCTATAACATTTTGGAAAGGTACCGTTTGAACTCCTCATTCTTAATTAGCTCTAAAAAAGATACAAGTATTTTAATTTTTTTAATGTCATTCTCAAAGCTAAAAGAGGAGGGAGACTTCAAAATCTCCTTAACTTCTGGGGTAGGGCTCTTAACCACTGCTTAGGGGTTTTGTGCCTCCTTTTCTTTGTTGCTAGTTGCCACACTCTTAACAGGATTCTCTGCTCTAGTATGTTGATCAGAAATGTCAGGCGTCCCCTATTTCTTCTTTGACCTTAGGTTGTATCTATTTGGATTTCCACTGGTCCTTTCTCCTTTGCTTAATTCGTTTACTTGGATATCCATGAGAGACTCCTCATATGCGGATTGGGTTAAATGAGGAGATGAAGAGGTGTCACCAAGACAATGGATTTCAGGATCAGCTTCTTCCTCCTCTCCTTCTTCATCAGTAACAAGGTTATTTTGGAGAGGGGCTTGGATTTTTTTATCATCCCTATCCCTATTTCTTTGATCTCTTTGGAGGATCTGAGGGGCATTATTGGGTGTTCTGAAATTACCCCTATTATCAACATTCTGGGTGTTCCTATAGTTTTTCTTTCCTTCAAGTTTCAACTTCTCCATTTCTGCAGAAAATGATTTTACCAGTTTTGTTAATTCATCCACTTGAGGGTGGGCAACAGAGGAATCAAAGGTTGAAGCTTCAACCCTACCCTTTCTTTTGTCTCTATCGGATTTACTCCTAATTTTTTCCACTTCCAATATATTAGACTCTACTTCAAGGGTTGCATCTTGCATATGAGTTAAAGAGGTATCTCTTCTTTCTCTCAAAAAGAAGCAAAACTTAGGGTCAAAAGAGCTAGCATAAGTAATCTTGGCAGAGGTTTTTGTAGGCTTTATTTTAGTGGGAATCTTATTGTACATTTTTTTAAATCTTTTTTAGAAGTTTAAAACAGATTCCCCCTCTTTCCTCTTGAGTGACCCAAATTTTGTAATGTAATAAAGAAAATCTTTTTCATCCCCTCAATGCCTCAATAATGAATCATCCATAGCTTCAATCCCAGCAATAGATCCAGGAGTCGAGCTCCTAAACCATTTCCTAGCCTCACCATCAAGGCTCTGTTCAAATACTCTCATCCACACATCTTCATTTTCAATGTTAAGGTTATCTGCATAACTATAAAAAGCTAAAAAGTGTTCTTATGCAGTTATGTCTTCCTCCCCTGTGAACTTGGGCATGTACTTAAGGTAGTCTCCAATTGGGAGAGCATTCATAGGCTGAGGTAAAACAAGAGGGGCATATGTAGCAGCCATTATGGCATCCATCCTATTTCTAGGAAGATTAGCACCTTCCATTGGGATTTGAATTGTAGGAGAATAAGGGGGAGATGGTGTTTGGATAGGTACAACTGCAGCTATGGTTTTAGGAGTGAGGGGAAGCAGTTGAGTGTTAGAGGGGGATGGTATAGGGTCCAAGGGATGAGGAGGAGTAGGACAACCCAAAGTGGGAAAATATTCTAAGTTCCTTGGTCTAAACCACCTTACAATATCAGGAGAAACAAGGGTTTCTAGACTTTCTTCTTCCAAATGAGGACTAAAAGGAGAAAATTCAACATGAAACCTTTCAAAGTCCAAACTTCTAGAAACTTCAGCAGATGGTAGGAGTGGAGAATAGGATATAGCTACTGGAGTTTTAAAAGAAGAATCATGTAAACGACCAGAAGTAGATGTTACAACAACTAAAAATCTTTCTTGAGAAGTCTTTCGTTTCTTGATAATATTCTTTGGATCAGCTTCAGGTGTTTCCAGAGGTAGATGTAAAGTAGACCTCATGTGTCTTCCTTTGGGAGCCACAACTGAAACAGTGGATTCGCCAGGTGCAAGGTGCAATCTTCAAGGTATTGAATTCTAATGCACCTTCAGAATCAATATTGCTTTGTCATTCAATCCCAGGGAAATGTCTTCAATTCGTTCTCCGACAATGATGCCAAGAATGTTAGCACTGAGAGTCACCCTCGGATTGCAGGAGGATAAGCCCAATACCCATCAAAATGGTTTGTGGAGGAAGGTTTATGATTGGAGTTCAAATGGATAAAGATCGGCATAAGAATGTTCTAACACAGACAACTGGGCTAGCAATGCATAAGCAAATCAGGTTCTCATTAACTTCAGTCAGTGGTTTAAGGCTAAAGGTTAGAACAAGGAAGACTTAGTGAGGGAATTGGTCAAGTATTCCATAAGCATTCAGCCTTCAAGTAGCTTGGTGAAGAGAAACTCAGGTGCAAGAACACTATTGAACTTAAGTTTAAAATACCGAAACATATCATAGCAACATTATAATCAAACCTCCATTACAATACAACCACAACATCTTGTCTAGATCATCTATGCACGAGTATTTTAGCACAAGAGGAAACAAGATGATGAAAGAAATTGACTTCTATTAATGAAAAAGTCTTAGGTCTCATACATAACCAGAGAACAAATCTGCTATCAAACTATTACAAAATATGGAGCTCTGCTCAAGCATCGAACCTAACATATTCTTCAACTGATGTATTTATACCAAAAATGGTGGACAATCGCTAGGAGTGCGAGCTGGCCATCATGTCCAAGGATTTTTTGTATGTGTCTCCTCGTTGTTTATGCTTGTGTGTATCCAATTTGCATGTATTTTCTCCCCTCCGAGAAGTTCCTTCAGTTGTCTTGTTCGTTCTGTCAGAAGAAAACCTGGATCAACATGGGCTTGCAAGAAAAATTCCACTCATGGTACCTTGGGTTGATCGTCTTCTCTCTCCACGGCCAGACCCTCCATGCTTTCTATTTATGGAGTGAGTCAAGGTTTCAACTACCCGTTCTTTCTTTCATTAATTGATTTCTCCTCGAGATCGGGACGAGGATCAATGCCTAGGGGGCTGCTACGTGTTGCTCTCGGATTTGATGTTGAATAAGCACGTGATTGCAGAGCCGTCAAAGGCATTTTGGATCCACACCTCTTTTGATCCTACAATTCACCACCTTCCACCACGTATCCCTCTCTCCATACCAGGGTTTCGATTGTGGGATCACTATAGAATTTTAATGTTTGGGCATGTTTCGTCCCCGCAATGAAGTGTGGCCATCGATATGATGTGAATCTGGGATCTAGGAAACCCTGCTATTTTAGTGCCCCCACTAAAATTTATATGTTTTCTAACTCCAGAATCCTTTTAAACAATCATTTGAGATGGAGCCAACTTTGGCACTTGAGAGATTTGACTGTTGAGTAGGAATACCTCAGGGAGGATGATCTCCTGAATCTAACGTGGTGGCCTGACGTCACTGTGCTGACATGTCGTGGAAAGAAGGGTGACACATGTCACATGGATATGGGCGGATGACACAACCAAATGACCTGGAATGAGTGCAACATGTCAGGGCCAGATGGAAGTCACTTGTCTTCATGGATGAGCACCACTAGTCCTAACGGATGAGTGCCAAGTGTCTTTGGCACTTCAACATTTTGAGCTTCGGGAGTTTTGGATTGTGAAGCATGAAAAACTCTCGGAGTGGTACGGGCCCAGAGTGACGTAACGACCTGACGTTATATGAGGTCACAACCACCGATGGATGAGTGCCATGTGTTGAGCTGAAAAACACCCGTGGAGTTGGTAGGGCCCCAAGCAACGTGTCAGCCTGATGTTACTTCGAGACTTCAACTCTTCAAAACTTTGGGATGCTTGGGTGATACTGCTATAAATATCAACGGTTCTTGTTGATTTGAGATCAACGGTCCAAAATTACTTCGAGAGTTCGGGCTTCAGGCCTTTTCAATGCATAGCTCTTACAATCCTCTGGAGTGCCATATCTTCGAAGTGAGAGATCTGCCTCCACGTGTCCTCATGTTTTGGATGGTCAGGATTCACTTCGGGAGTTCAGGCTTCAGGAGCTTTCTTCTTCTTGGTCACACAATCCTCTGAAGTGTCGTATTTCCGAAGTGAGAGATCTTCCTCCACATGTACTTTTGTTTTGGACGACTGAGATTCACTTCAGGATTTCGGGCTTCGGGAATTTTGGATGGAAATCCCCCGAAGTCACTTTCTCCCAGTTGACGTGGCAATCTCGTGTTGCTTCGAGACTTCGAGACTTCAGGCTTCTGTCTAGTTGTTAATCCTTGCGTGACTTTGAAACTCCGGCTGCCCGAGAGCCGCTGATTCTGAACTGTACATGGGATCTCCACCACTGAAAAATGAGCCTGTCTGCTTGCTTGTATTTCAAGCTTCGAAATGGACTGCTCTGAATGTTGCATCTTCGTTCATGGTTTTTTCTTGTGCAAAAAGAGGACTTGGCCAACCTGCAAAAACTACAAAATACCCATGGCAACTTCATGTGATAACAGGTTAAGTTCCAGGTTTCAAGTCGATTGTAAACTCCAACTCTTTTTCGGGTAGAAAACCTAGTAACTCTTCTGGAAACACGTCTGCAAACTCGTGTACTATAGGAAGGTTTTCTAATCCTTTCGCCTCGCCTTTTTCATTTAGCGCTAAGATTGCATATAGGTTGCATCCCTTGCGCATACTCTTTTGTAGTTGTAGAGAAGAAATAAATATCAAGGACACCCCTTGGTTCCTTCATATAATCACTCTATTATGTCCCAGATCATCTGTCATACTTAACCATTTCGTCTTACAATTAAGTATCGCATCATGCGATTCCAACCAGTCCATACCGATCACTATGTCATAAGATCCTAAGATCGTGACATAAAGGTCTACCTTTACTACAAAATTTCCCAAGTTAATACTACAATCCGTAACCTTTCCCCATTGTTTAGCTCTCCCTCAGCTATGAGGTCCTTTTGAACTACATCGTGCAACGTCTGAGGCATTAGAATCCTCACCTCCGCACGAATGTTGAAGTTAAGGTCAAACACAAACTTGTTTACCTTTAACTTCTCCATGTTCAGATGTGGAGCATACGTAAGTAGCTCTATGAATCTGGCCTTATACTATGGCACTGTATGACCACCCTGTCATAAGTCGTTGAACTCATTAAGTTGGCACTCAATGAATTCCTCAGACAAGTACCTCTTCTGGAATCGTTCCTCAAACAACTCCCATGACACATCTTTAATGGCTATGTTTAGTTAAGGTAGGAACGTCTTCCACCATAGAAGAATACTCCCCTTCAGTTGAAAGACATCCATGCAGACTTTCATGTTGGAGGTGTAATCACGAAGTGCGAAGCACATTTCCATGTTCTCCAACCATGCCTCAATGGTTGAGCCATCTGTGGCACCCATGAACTTGAGAACTTAACTTCCTTGAGTTCCCTTCGTACACTACTACTAACCACTGGAGGGCATTGTGAACCCTCATTGGGTACAAATGTCCTACCCTAATCCTGATCAAGACAACCAATCAAAGCCTCTAACATCCTTTGAAAGGATCTCATCATGCCTACCATATCTCCCACAAAAATCTGCTCCTCCTCAATAGTCTGCTCATCTCCCTGAGGGTCCATTGATACCATCGACATCCATAATTTGACATGTGTCCTGCACACTCAGGTAAAATCTTCAATAGCATCTATCAATACAAATATATCGAAAACAATAAGTCACACCATAGCATCATCATCATGTATAATACATCATCGAAACAAAATCACCATGTACCATAACCGGATCACTTACACACAAGTGACCTCAAAGAATAAGTCGATAACATGTGCTCAGTAGGGCGGAATGTTACACCAAGTTTCACGAGGTTATCGTGTCAAATCTTACCAAGGATCTTATGTTCCTTCACAAAAATGTGCAAGGATCTGTTGTAAGCCACTTGAAAGATTTTGACTAAAATCACTTTACCAGCATTTAGAATTCCCTTATAGACTTTACCCAATGTGCCTCCACCAATGATGGCAGCTTCAATTTGCATATTCTTATCCTTCCCCTACCTTTCTTGTAGCATCCCATCAAGATATTAAAGAAAAATCAATGAGCCCCAAGTTGGTACAATATATTCAACGAAGTGGGATCACTCTATAAACTTCACATAGTATCCATTAGATGGAGCATTGAAACATGATATGTGAAACCAAGTTGCTACAAGATATTCAATGAAGTGGGATCACTCTAAAAACTTCACATAGTATCCATTAGATGGAGAATTGAAACATAGTATGTGCCAATTGTTGGAAAAAATTCCAAACGTGCAAGCAAATGAAGACTATTGTAAATCCTTGACAATTCAAATTCAAATGAATAAAGTGACCATGATATCTGTCAACATGTTGTAGTCCCCTCAACCTTCATTATTGTTCAATAACCCTTGCCAATTATGCTTGGGGATGATGGATGGCCTAGATGGCCATAAACATGTGGATACGCATAAAACTCTTGAGAAGTTACTAGAGAGTATAACGGAGGCATCCTTCTTCCCTTTCCAAGAAGGAAGGATGCTACATCGTTAGCTTATTCCTTGTTCCAATAAAGCATGACAAGTCACTACAACTAATATCGATATTTGTGAATGTGGATCCTACTACTCGAATTGTACCAATAATGCTTAACAAAGTTATTCGATAATTTTATCATATCGTTGCCCACTAACGTCCTCACTCTTGGCTTTGCTTTTTACTTTTTTATAAAAGAAAAAGGTATGGAATAATTTAATATACTCTATTATAATTATAGTTTACCTCGAATCTAGAAATTTTTTGACTTTGTAATTACACTGTAGCTCGAATCTGGAAATTTTTGGACTTTGTGTAGTTGGCTTGAACTCTCAAAGACTTTAAGAATGGCTCGTACATTTTATATTTAATTTAATTGACCAAGGGATAGAGCACACATACTTATATTATATTCCCTACTTTATATGAAGTTATGGGGAAGGGACTCTTACAAGATTGAGCATATCGTTTTTGTTGTTAGTCCCATTTTTTTCCAATTTGGACTGGAATAAGCAAAAGCCATAATGAGCGTGACCTCTATCGAATTTTGTGAATTTGAAATTTAACGTGATGAAACTTGATAATTAAAATTCTATATACACTTTAAAAGATTTTAATTTGTAAGTGGTAAACATCATTTTTAAATATAGATTAGTGTAGATTTGTTTTAATTATGAATATATTAATTATTAAAAAAATAAAAATAATTGAGATACAAATCTTTTAATATCTTAAAAATGTTAAGATAAGTTGGATCTAAGTTAACTTGTGTGTATGCATATATCTAGTGTATCGTTGACACTATGATAAAAATAAAAAATAAAATAATATTAAATATAATTATCTCAATTTCTTTATATTATATTTCATTTTTATAGTGTTAAATTATAGATATAAATAAATAAATGGTTATTAGTTAGTCTATATTAGATTTATTATTATTATAAATTTTATTTCTATATCAATTTTATAATTTGAGTTTCATTCTTCTCCAACAACCTTGCCTTAATACATATGATTCCTATACCTAACTCGACTCTAACACTGGTTATGATCCAGGAAAAATCTAATCCGCTATTCCCTTATCATTTGATTCCACAGTTGCTACATTCAATTTCCTAGAAACCATGTGACTAAACCTCTCTTCATTTGTCTTGGTTATTCATAATAACAAACCCTTCGACGTCACTCTTATAGATGTTGCTTTCAACCCCAGGGTTCTTAGACCTGCATCGGTTCATGCTAGAGAGTAGAATGCTCTCCCCTGCACTTGCATCATCCTTCAATCCCATTGACTCTGCACATAACCATTCTCAGGCCCTATGTTTAGAACATGTGCTTGTCCAATCCAATGAATCCACAACATCATATAGTATGAATCTTATGTCAATCTCTCCCACCATGAAAACTCCCTGACCTACTTTTGAAATTTCTACCTTGGAGTCAACTCCTATAACATCCTAGTTTGAATCCCTGTGAATTGTAATGTAATTATATGTATGTTAAATAGGTTGGTGAGATAGTATGTTTTGGGTTGGAGAACCTAGCATTGTAATCTATAAGTGCATTTATTAAATAAAAATACATCAATAGATGCAATACAAGAGGGACGATAACATTGGGGGGGTATGATTCCACAAGAGAAGGGGGATAAAGGGGGTCCAAGAGGAAATTCCACATGCCTAATAACCCCAAATCAATTTTCTAAATCATTTTATTATTAAATATTTGCCTCCTCTGACTTATCAAACTAATCACTGAATGCATGTAAGAGGTTGGTGGGAAAGTCATCTCACCTATATATTAAAGCATGGGCTAAGTACGCTCATGTAAGAGGTTGGTGGGAAATTCATATCACCTATTTATGACAACATGGGATACGTACAACCACTTTTGGGGCAATGTGAGAGTCAAGCATGCATGGAAGAAAAGGAAAATTCAAGGAAAGGAAGGATGTAGTTTTTCAACTAGGTAGAAGAAAGGAAAAAGGAGAGTTTGGTGTTGGGAAAAAATACCGACCATGCTGCGTATGAAAAAGACCATGAAAGGGGTTGGGAATTATGTTAATAACTTGGCTAGCATGCGTGGGAAGATTTCTTGCTAAAAATTTCCCAAGAGAATGTTAAAATGTTGCTCTGAGCACTTCATTTTACAATTGGAGTTCTTGGAGCCCCCAACTGAGATATTTTTGGCTGGTCCATGTTGGAGCCTTAGAGGGGATGGAGATTTTTTAAGGGAATACAATGCATATAAGGAAATCTCATCCCTTAGGTTGTGTAGTTTGATGGGGAAGAGAGTTGGGCGGTTGGAATTGTAGTAGAGTAGTCATGTCACTGTGAATTGTTGGGTTTTGGGTGGTTGAGTGGACCATATCCAACCATAGGAGTTGTTTCCTCCTTGTGGACTCATATCCCTAGCTTGGGGGTGTCCTGTTGTTGAGAGAAATGGAAAAAAAATCATATGGTTGGGAGGAACATCCCTCATATGCAACTAGTTGGTGACATTTTCTTATGATATAAGTGTTTTGGTCACTATTTTATTTATTGTGTTAATCTTGTGATTATTGGTTTCATTTTACTATGTTTTTTGAATTCTATGCATCAATAAATAGTTTACAATCATGAATTTGAAATTATTGGTAATTGCATGAGCATTTTGGTCACATTGCACGCATTTATTTTAATGCATATCACAGTATTTCAGTTTTTATTGGTAACGGTTGTGTTACAGTTGGTATCAAAGCCTTGGTTTCAACACCAAGATTGCATGGGTCTACTATTAGACAACAAGGTTTCAATCTACTTTGAAATTGGGGGGAAATTGTAAAATCATGAAAAGTCCCGAATTTCTTGGCATATTTAGACAAAATCAACATGGGTATGTTGAATGCATGGATTCAATGGATAGGTTTTTGTATTGGATGTTGAAATTTCCAAATCCATGGTAGTCGAACAAGGGATTTGTGGTGAAAACTGATTTCACCCAGCACAAGGAATTAGGGTCAAAATCCCCAAATTTTGACTTGTAATAGGGTTATCCGATGTGGGAGAAGGACAAACTGATGGGAAAAAATGTCAATTCGGCATCCCAGTGGTTGAAATCGGCTGAAAAGGGAAAGTAGGTGGGTTTTGTGAAGGCCGTGAATTCAAAATTTTCAGAAAATGTCTAAGTGGGGAAAAATCTTGGGAAAATTTATACATATCACACATAAATAGTTTCCGTGTGATACATTGTCTATCACATGAAAATAATTTGCATGGAACTTGGGTCATTGCCGAGAAGAAGAATTGAGAGTTAGAAAAAGTCAAAGGAATTTGTGTGTATCGCATGAATATTTTTTTTTTAAATACAACACACCATGAGAAATAATTTTTTCATAAGATTGTCCATCTGCATTGTTTTGCATCAAATATTTTTAAGTTGTGATACATTGCAAGAGAATAAATTTTCCTTCATGTGAGAAGTGATTTAAGACTTATATTATTGGGGAAATTTCAACATATTGCATGAAAATATTTTTTATGCGATATAGTGTATATCGCATGAAAATAGTTTTCATGCAACATAGTGTTATCACCAAGAAGTAGACTAGAGACTTAGAAAAAAAAAAAAAAAAATTAGGAAGAAAGTTTGTGGCAATGTGATGTGTCCCACCATAAAATAAAAAATAAAAAAAAATGGTGTGATACCCCACAAGGAAGAAAGTTTGTGGAAATGCGATGTATCGTGCCATAAAAAAAAATTGTGCGATACACTACAAGGAAGAAATTTTGTGGAGATGTGATGTATTGCACCATAAAACAAATTGGTGTGATACACCGCAAGGAAGGAAATTTCAAAAGATGTAATAAATAAAAGAGAGTTATCGCAATGAAGAAAAGTTGAAGGATGTGACATATCCCACCATAAAATTTTATAGTGTGATACATCACGAAAGAGGAAATTTATAAGGTGCGAGAGACACTTCAAGAGGAAGAAGAAGACATACAAAATTTTGAGGAACTTAAAAAGTTGTTGCATGTTGTGAATTTTTTTTGTGTGTGTGATGTGGTGTATTGTGTCGAATAAAAGATCAATGTGATACATCGCAAGGAGACAATTTTTGGCCTTGTGATATGTCACATGAAATAGTTTTTTTCCATTTGACATGTCATAAGGGAAATATTTTTTCCCGCAACATATCTCATGGGATTTGTTTTTGCGACACAACGTAGAAGAGAAGATTGTGGAAATGTGATAAAGGAAGGTAAAATTCCATTTATAGTAAGAAATTAAATATGGTGTGACATGATAAGTAATAGATGAGAATCTTGTCAAAGAGGAAATGAAAAGGGGGAAGAGACATGCCGCATTAGTGAAGAGAAAGAGGAAGATAAGAAGTCTAGAGCCAAAATCTTGTTTTGTCCATAATAGGAGAAAACAAACACAGATTCAAATAAAATTTAAGGGGTATGTCCATAATGAGGAGGCCTACAAAAGTTCTAGTGAGGATCACTAATCAATTCTACTCTATTTTTTCATAAAATGCATATTAGTGGTTTTCAAAGAATAGGGCGCTACTCCTTGACAGAGGCCCTATTATTAATGAAAATTTTATAGTGAGTTAAGGAAATGTACATGATGATACCTAGGGGATATTTTATTCATATTCCAAGGGGTTTGGAATGGGGATGTAGAAACATGCCTAAATCAACTATTTTAGGCCACTTTTAGGGGATTTTTGAGATTTCCAGAGGAGGAAAGGGGACCCCAATTCACAAATATAGAAAAAAACATTTACTTGAAATTTTACCTCGTAAAAAATATAGACAAAATTTTAAAATTAAATTTATCTTAGTTTTGTTCCATTTGGGAGATAACAATTTTCGCTAAAAATTTGAAGCATGGAAGAAATGGGAAAAGGACAAAGTTGACAATTCCATATTGATGCATAATTTGAATGGAGCATTTGATTCCCCATATGAAAGATGTTAGGTACTCACAAGCATGAATACTATCATTGTCCAATATAAATAAATAAAAAATCCTTGTTCCTAACATATTTCCTTCTACAAGTGGCAGAAGATGGTCTCTCAACTAGATTGCACCATTGGGGACAAAGCATAATTGAGTAGAAATGAAAAATTTTTAAATCCATAACTTTCATCTCATAACCGAGAATGAGGCATGAGTACAGTTGTTGGAAAGGTAATCTAGAGGAGAAAATGGAAAAATTTCTCAGTTTTTAAAATATGCATTTTGTTGGGTTAGGAAAGTTGTAGTAACAAGACATATGGACTCCATGAACATTGCAACTCTTAATGTGGATGATCTCCAAAACAATTTTGTTTTTGGAAATAGATTTCCAAAAGACAAAGGTGCATAGGAGATGTGAATGATGAGAAAGAAGGCTACATATATCTCATGATGGTGAATTTTTAATGATATGGAGGAAGAAAAACAAGAAATGTTTTTTTTCTTGCAACACATGTTCACTGCCTACATGGACTATGGAGAAACACCCCACTTTGATCAAGAGACCTCCTCGGAGTTGAACATTGAATATAATACTTTGTGAATGGACCAAATGCCAAATCTTAACCAACTAAGTCAATGACTCTCTATAAAAGGGGATTTCCATATGAGCTCGAGAAGGTTGTGACTTTCTATGTATGAGGCTAAGAAACACATTTTTGCTTGTAATGCACACACCCAACGCTTACACTATCTAAGTGCACCTCATTTTGGTTAAGAGACCTCCCTAAAAGTAAAACATTGTACATAATAATTTGTGAATGGATCGAATATCTACAACTTACCAACTAAACCAGTGACAACTTCTAAAGGGGGATGGCCAATTTTTCTAAATATGAAGCCAAGAGATTATTTTTTATCTTGCAACTCACACCTTGCTTTCATCAATAAACCTTCCATAAATAAAATATTAAAAATAATACAAATTTTAAATTCAATAATATTTATGATCACTTAATTATAGAAGTCACAGGTTCAAAACAGTGTATACCTTATCAAATTAGCAAATTATTATTATTATTTATATAATTGAAATTTACCAAATTATCTCTACTTTAGAAATTAGAAATTGGTTAAATTCAATATAAAAATAATTAAAGAAAATTCAAAAATTATAAAAATAATAAACTTAGTAATGGAAAAAAAATTGTAAAGATAAATACAAATTTAGTAAATAGGGTTTTGGATCAACTTTAAAAAGTTCATTAAAATTTGGAAAACAAATAAAATAAAAAATGAAAAATACATGTATTTTATACAGTTTGAGTGGGCTTAATGGTTAAGAACATATGTTCTTTCTTAACAGGTGACATGTTCAAATCCAGAAAGGATAAGGTATGTATACTTTTATAAACTTTACCAATAAAATTGCTAAGGAAAAAACAATTAACAAAAAATTATTTTTACAGAATAATTTCTCATTTACTGCTGACTCCGTCTCAAAATTAAGTACTACTGCTCAACTCCGTCTCAAACAGTGATAATTTCGGTAGTAATAATATATAATGACCAGTCACTGTGATTTACTATGATCTGAATACTTTTATTTTTACAGAATTTCCA
Source organism: Picea mariana (assembly GCA_032191745.1). Classification (NCBI taxonomy): domain Eukaryota; kingdom Viridiplantae; phylum Streptophyta; class Pinopsida; order Pinales; family Pinaceae; genus Picea; species Picea mariana. The sequence goes on from JASDQU010100001.1 coordinate 781,008, forward strand.
AATTTTATATCCTCTTAAAATGAGCTAAACCCTGATTATGCATCCATCGTATAAATTTCAAATATAAATATTAGGTGTAAAATCCTGGTATAAACTTGGGCCAGAATTTTGCGGGCAAATGTCGTGGGTTTTGTCCAACTTACACCTTACAAAAGCTAGGCTTTTGATGAGATGGCAAATACTGATGTCAAATGTTGTCGCAGATTGATCTCGTAGCAAGTAACGTCAGCGTTTTTCGGTGTCATATTAAATGTAGGAGAGCAGCAGAATGAACAGTGGATTTATTAAAGGTTGATTCCATTTCTCCAATAAATAGATGAAGAAACTCCAACAACCGAGTATGATTGGTATACTTGCAGAAACCATTCTACCGCAACTGTAGATGGAGATCTGTTCCGTTCAATCTCCTTTCCTATGTATTATCAGAATGTCTCTTCTACTCTTCTTCGATTTCATTCTCTTAGTCATTCCTTTCGGGTTTTCCACGCTTCAAGTATCTAATCGTGGCCATCCTGATTTCACCAATGCTTCTGATCAGGAGGCTCTGCTTGGATTCACGTCTGCAATTACTTCCTATTATCCATCCCAGTTACTTCGCACTACTTGGACACCAAATGTTTCATTCTGCCAATGGACAGGCGTCATATGCAAGCCGCGCACACAGCGAGTGGTTTCGCTAAACGTGAGGAGCATGGGCTTACAAGGTACAATATCTCCTCATCTTGCCAATCTCACGTTTCTTAGAATACTCGACCTTCGTAATAACAGTTTTCACGGTCACCTTCCCCATGAATTCGGGAGTCTGTTTCGCTTAAAGATGCTTCTCCTGTCTTGGAATCAACTTGAAGGTTCTATTCCGCCCACCCTTGGTGGTTGCCGAAGTTTACGCAACCTTTCTATGTCCTCAAACAATTTGAGAGGAATCATTCGGTCCCAACTATGTGTTCTCCCCAACTTACAATACATTCACTTAGGATCTAACCATTTGACAGGTACGATTCCCACCTGCTTGGGAAACATATCCTCTTTGGACTACATCAATTTGAATAACAACCACCTTCACGGCCGCGTTCCTTCCGAATTATGTCTGCTAAGTCTAGTCGGCGTCATCAATATGTGGAATAACCGTCTGACAGGCCAGATTCCTTCTTCTTCTTCGACAATTGACTTTAGCTGACAACCAATTAGCTGGACACATTCCAGCTGATTTCTGTAGCAAGAACACCCGGTTGACAGGACTATATCTCTTTGGTAATCAGTTGAGTGGCAGCATTCCCTCTTCCCTCTTCAATTGCACGAAGCTTCAAGTGATCGAATTAGGGAGAAACCAACTAAGCGGAGTAGTGCCCATGGAGTTGGGTAAGTTGACGCAGCTCCAACACCTTTACTTACACAATAATCAATTGGTTAGCGGCAGCACCACGAGCTTACCCATTCTTACTGCTCTTACTAACTGTTCCACCCTGCAAACAATAGCCTTATCCTCTAATCGTCTCATGGGACGTTTGCCCTTTTCTATCGGCCACCTCTCTACAAAAATGGATGCCATATACTTGGGTGGCAATGAGTTGGTAGGAGAAATACCTCCACAGATTGGAAACCTACCTAGTTTAACATTTCTGGATTTAGGCGGGAATTCTTTTGCAGGGGGCAATACCTTCTTCACTTAGCATGCTTCAGAAGTTGGAGAGGTTATATCTCGGATCCAACAATTTGCAAGGAAGCATCCCTACTGAAATTGGGCAAATACAAAGCTTAGGCCTCCTCGATCTTCAAGGAAATAATCTCTCTGGAACAATCCCTGGTTCTCTTGACCGCCTCCAGCAACTAAGATATTTAAATCTCAATCAGAACCAGTTATCAGGTAATATACCTGCAAGCCTAGGTAATTGTGTGAACTTAGCACAGTTAGACCTATCATACAACATGCTCAGCGGGCCCATACCTCCAGGTGTTGCAGGTCTTGCAAATTTAGTTTTGTATTTCAATCTTTCAAACAATTTATTACAGGGGTCCTTGCCTTCAGAACTCAGCAAGATGACTATGGTTCAAGCTATAGATATTTCTGCAAATATGTTAACTGGTGAAATTCCAAGTTTACTTGGAAGCTGCAAAGTATTAGATTACTTGAATCTTTCCTGCAATGCACTTGAAGGTCCGATTCCTGTATCACTAGGTAAACTTCAAAATCTTCAGAACATGGATTTCTCCTTCAACCATTTGTCAGGTGGAATACCCATGTCATTGGAAAATCTCAAAATGCTCCACCACTTGAATTTATCTTTCAACAAGCTGTCAGGAGAAGTCCCTAAATATGGAGTTTTCAAAAAACTTGATGCCACTGCATTAGTAGGAAATCTTGGCCTGAGAGGGAGCTGGGTAAGTTTTCCGCCATGCTCTGCTAACAAACATAAAAGTCATTCACTTCTAAAACTTGGAGTTATCATGCCTGTTGCTGCAGTTACAGCGATCTTTGTATTATGTTTGTTTTTCAGTATCTTGCGGAGATCACAAAATCACAAGAAGCCTAATCTTTCAGTGGGCACCCAAGTATTTCATATGGAGAGCTCATCACTCCAAGAGGTGTATTTATTGAGGCCAACTTGTTAGGAGTTGTGAGGCCCCGGCTGGCAGCAGCCCAGCTTATCCTGGTCAGCAAGCATGACATGGTAACCTGAGTCTGTTTTATTTAGTAAAATAACAAAGAGATTTAGTTAGCAAGAAACTATAGTTGCTTGACCGGACCGAGAGGGCCTTTGGCATTCAAGAAAGAAAGGCTCGCTGGTAGTTTTGGAAAAATGTGTACAGAGAGGTTCTGAATGATGGCACAAGCCACGGTCGTTGTCAAGCTTTTCAATTTGGAGAATGAGGGGCTTCACTTTGACGAGCAAGAATCTGATGCTATAATTAATTTGAAATTGCTCTAATTCGCGGGTCTGTAGCTAAAGATTGCAGTTTAAGGGCCCTTCCACTGCCCTCTGCAATGAACAGAATGTGAGAGATGTACTTTATTTGCTAAAAATGTAAGAGGCATCCATATTAATATATTGTAATTGGTGCATAAGGAGGTTTTTCTTGATTGTGTGAGTTATGAAATGGAAAATTGAAATCTTTGGTACGGGTTCTACTCTGATTCCTCACTGGTCAATGTATTGTCATTGGTATATAGGAAGGTCTTTCTTAATTGTGTCACTTGTTAATGAAAAATTGAAATTTTTGGTAAGGGTTCTGATTCCTCAGTGGTCAGGGTCCATGTCGATGTTTCTCGTCGAATGCTAATTGCTTGAACCCCACACAACTCTTCCACTGGGATTTGGGGGCTTAATTAAGTCATTCCGATATGTCTAAAGGGCCCAAGTCCTGAATATATGGCCCAAGCATGGACCGGTGTGTTAACAAGTTCACGATTGGTTTGAAATGTCGAAAAAAATGGTTTACGATTTGTGTAATTTTGTTTGAAATGTTTAAATACTCTAATATTTTTTTTTAAAGGCATAAATATTCTAATAACTTCTAATTCATGTTTTGGGGTATAAAGTTCAACTTAAATGAATCATTGTTAAGTGGTATTGTTACGAGGAAACACTCTTTATGGTATGGCGTAAACCACAACAGACAGAATGACTGCAAAAATCAACTCTAATTCCAAGTATGCTCTATAAATGAAAATGTTAACAAGACAAGATCAAGGGCCTATCTCGTCTGGACGTTCGATGAAGACCACCGTTGAGCACGCAACTCAAAGATTTATATCTACAACTTTGTCATCAACAACCAAGATTTTTTTTTTTGTAAATAAAAATATATATTACCTTGCCAAAGAAAAAAAATTACGTGTCCAGATATACATGATAGCAGGCCAATTGTTCTACCACCGTAGTGGAAACCATCATGCATAGGCGTGACAATTGTTCACAATTCCAAAGCTTAAAGAAAAGAACGACAACTGACGACATACAACAAGGGGACTTGCCACATGTTCTACCACTCTCGTGGAAACTAGAACAGGCGGTGGACTAAGTACCCTGACCGCCTATTAGACCTGAGCATATCGGACTTGAACCAGAGACTAACATAGGAAAAATTTGCAAAAAATCATCCATTAAACCAAAGAAAAAAAAAACTGTGAGAAGCTATGCATGCGGTGAGCCCAGACTTCCATCTTGACGGAGTCTGAAGGTGAAGGGATGACATCACATCGGGAAATGACTCTTCTCAGGCTCACTTGAAAGGGAATCATATAGGGCGTCCAGACGTTTGTTGAATAAACTCTGGCGGTGTTGTTGCTAAGTCAGGTCCCTTCTCATTTCAAAGATTAAAACCAAGTGGTCGTCAGTGAGTCTGTAGGAATCTGGAGCTGGGTGACTATGGTCCTCTTGAGCCTGGTTTTCCTCCATAGTGGCAGCGATGGAGTCAAAGGCAACAATAGAGTCCATGACGGGGTCTTCTTCCATGGAGGTAGCAGAATTGCGCCCCGAGTGGTCCTCCATAGGTAAGGCTTCTTCTTCCACTATGCATCCTGTAGAAACTGACTCCTGAAATGGACTGGTGGTGCAGGTGGCAGGATGGTGCTCCAGGGCGGTTGAAGGAAGGAGAGGTGAGAATTCTACCCAATTGGGTGGAAATTCTTCTTCCATTGGGCATCTGCCTTAGAGATTCTCAGTGTTGGAAGGACGTGGTTGCTGATGAGCCTACGCAAACCAATTTTTCCTAGAGAAACTCGTATGGTCCTCGTCTGGAACTGGAGCTCAAGAGGTAAGTCTCGAGCTATAGTGAGGCCAAGTTTCTAAAGGATCATGTGCAGACCAGTTCTTCCTCGAAGAGCCTGGATGGTCTCCGCCTGACATGAGAGCTCAAGAGGCAGTCCTTGGTCAGTTGTGTTGTCCAAACCTGTTATAGTAGGTCGACCCTTGATGGGGCTTGCCTCATTCTCGTGGCATGGTTGCACAGGGCACGAGGCATGTAGAAAAGTTGGTTGAGCAGGTTGAGTCTCAGAGCAGGATTAACAAAATTATGCTAATATTTGGGCCAAAGTGCCCCATATAACACTTCCTGCACAGTGAAAAGACGAGGAGGGCAGAGACATTGATGGATTTGGTAGTTATTGGTGCAGGTGTGATGACAATCTCAAAGATTGTATTGAAGCCGAGGAGTCGAACCTGAGCTTCCATTAAGGCCCAGCGCACTAAGGCTTGGCTATTATGCATGAGAACCATCGCAACTAGACAAGGAGGGAGGGTGGTGGCAAGAGGCTTTAATTACCCTCATAATCGCCATGTCCATCGACGTGTGTGGCCCATGTGGCCCATGTGTCACCCCATCCGGGGGTCCTCAACAACCAAGATACATAAGCATATGGTGATAATATATAATGTTAGCGTATAAAATAGCATAATCCATTAACATACATGAAAAATACGCCCATGGAATAATAATTCAAATATTTGCAAGATATCAATTAGACGAGAAAAGAGTATTTCTATTAAAATAATCAACAGAAGTAGATAGGTGAAACAATTCTGTGTCGACACATCTCAGAACCAAGAAACTAAGTCCCTTCTAGCTGGGTCTCCACCACTTCAATCCTCCACTAAATGCAAGCTCATATAAAGGAGACAATGAGATTCTCCATCAAATAAGGAAGAGCTTCGGGGATGAACAATGAGTTCAGACTTTAAAGGATAAAGAGATGCAGACTCAATGTGAACTAAAAAATTCTCTAGAGTATATTTTCTCTCAAAAGTTGAATTCTCTCCTCCCACGGCTTGGATATCGCTCAATTTATAGCCTTCAAGTGGAACTAAAGGGCCGAGTCAGAACATTTTCAATATATGGAAGGTCAAGGATCATGGATCTCGTGACGTGACATAGAAACCCGACACAATTTTGAATTTTGAGCACCAAACCCAAGGTACACGACCTATAGTGATGCAACCCGTGTATACGCATGTTGTCTAACTAGTAGGGTGTGTATATGTAGAAAAATATGATTATTTAGCTCTTGGAAGTACAAAAGGGGACTTTAAGTCTGCATAAGGAAATGGAAAGACCATCCAAGCAAGTTGCATGGGTTGAGGAAAAATTTGTTGTAACAAATGTCCCCTAATGTGTGAGGTCAGAGGAGTATCTATGATGGTAGAAATACATTATAATTCCTAGAAGTGGAGTAATGGAGACTCAGTTGGAAGTGCTAGTTGCTCATGAGAATATTACAATCCATAATGACTTTGTACACATGGTTGTCAATTTGAATTACACTACAGATTCATGTGGAAATATACCAAACAATTATTCATGGCCATGAATAGGCAATACAAAGTAGACACATACCATAGGCTTCCATAAGTACAAACAAGGCCTAGTGGAAACTAGTCTCAAAATAAATTTGAAGATATATGTATACAATGGAGTACAATCTGATATCCCATGATCACTGAATTCATATAGGTACTGGTCCAATGAAAGACAACAACATAATAGGAATGTTGCTACTATAAGATGAATGTCTTCTACACTAACCTCCAAAGGTGTAAGTCTACATTATGTGAATAGAGGATTTGATGTCGAACACAATGAGACTTTGTTTGATTACTGTCATTAAGATATATCGTTAACAAACACAAGACATCCTATCAATAATGAAAGTAGGTCTCAAGGCACCGAGTAAATTCTTACAAGTGTGAATAAAGGTGTTGAGGTCGAACACTTGAAAAATCCATCGATTATGAGACATTGATGTATTCCCAACTGTTGATGGCAGGAGAACCTGCCACTGATGACTACAAGCCTCTAAGTACTCATAGGACTCTAGGTATCATATCTAGAATAGATGAGATGAATTCGATGGAAGGTGACCCGTTGAAAGGAGAGCATTAAGGCATCCCTCATCAAGTGCATTAATAGATATAATAGGATTAGTTAGTGAACCTTGTACTATCCCCTGATTCCATCAAAGTACGGGTTCCTCTTACAAGGGTGATAAAAAAACTTAACGAGAAAAAGCTTCTTTCCCCCGGACATAAAAGAAATGTGGGAAACCATTGTTATTTCCATGTACGAATCTATTTCCCACGGGTGATTTCATTACTATGGCCCGTGTTCCAATATAGACCAGTTTCTTAGCTTTATTATGAGATATTTGTTTAACACCATGTGTGCTAGTGTTTATCACATTACTTCCATTCCACCTGAATCTGTGCCCAAAACCTTTTAAAAGGACCAATAGGTCATTATCAAAAATCTATTGAGAAACTTTTTTGCTCCATCCACAAGAGTGCTGCAACCTGCCATTAGCTAAAACTCATGTTTTGATCGCTACATAATGGCCATTGATCACGTTCTACAAAATGAGTTTCATACCGGTGCCATCCATGCCATGTTAGCATTCTTCTCTATACAATATTATGAGCAAGCATAAGTGCACATTTCGTTACCTAAGTCGATACCTAATTATGCCAAAGCAACAAAAATCAGTACGAGGTACAAAGAAATAACTTGATGATTTGGAGGAAATCAGACGAAGAGGATTTTCACGAACCAACGACCCTGTGCATATTTTGCATGCACCATATGCAAGTAGTGCATGAAAAAGACCCTCTGAATAGCAGCCAATAAGGAAAAATGTCAACAAATGAGAGGAAACCACCAACAAGGATAATGACATCCAAGACACTGCGCGAATACCAATTTGTGAATAGATTTCTTGTCGTCGAACACAAAGGAAACCCCCCAGTCACCGACCAATGAGTAAATGTCGGCTATTAGGATCAAGGTTACCTACCCATAATGAAAGTAGGATCAAGCTGTATGGTAGGACTACAACTACATGTAACTCTGACACACACTAAGGGTATGGCTGACATGCAAAGTCAAAAGTTTTGAGAAATGGGTGACACAGTCTTATAGACATCCTTTGAACAAGAGCATGAGACATATGGAGGACTCTAACAACATAGACTTGATGATGAAACTTCGTGATGCAAGAGGCATCAATCCAACTCTCCATAGAGACTGGAAGAATAACTAGTCGAAGGAGTAAACTTTAAGTAACTAGCTCATCTTCCTAAGGTCATGCTAAACCAAAACTTTTGATGAAAATGGAGTCAAAAAACATTTCTCTGTTCAAAGGCGACATGAATGCTKCCAATATGAGATAATATTATTTTCCCACCCATATTTTTTTGTTTTTTATAGGCAAATGAATGCTATGATACAAGAGAGGAAGCAAGTGTCGCAAGTAAGCAACTAGCTCCAATAGTGGAACACACCTATGCTTAAAGCAATGAAGTTCATGTGGGGCATGGACACTCAGGGGAATGTTTCCTTTTAGGGTACAGGATGTCAAGCTGCAAAGGACATAAACAAGGCTCTTCTTGGCTATTGATGCAAATTGATAAGGTAAGAGCCTTATAACGAGAAAGCGAGAACTGACAAGAGGTTCAATACTACAAGCAAGATAATGGAATTAAATTATAACTTAACTCCAAAGAATGTCATTTTTTGTAGATTTAATCCCCTAGGCCTGAAAAAGTATAAAACAATACCCATAAGAACTCTTCTAGCCAATATTGACTAGATTGTTCTTTTTTCGAAATTAGTCTACTTGGTTTGAAAAAGGGTTAAACTTACACCAAATAGACATCCTTTCAAAGCCATTTAATGCATGTGAAATGGACAAGTTCACTCGACAATCTTTTCTCTTTTTTTAGAGTGTAGGAAAAGAGCTTAACTAAGACTCGAGGGGAGTCCCATAGGTACAGGTTAGAATGCTTGTGAGTCATATTGGAACTATAAGGGACTCCCAGTCTTATGAAATGACTTCTGCATGGACACAAAAAGTGATTTTCCTTTGAAGGATGGTGCTTGAATGAAGAGAGAGGGAGCATGAGGAAGTAAATGTAGCAGTGGAAAGGGATGCAGGGGCCCAACTAGCTCTAAAAAGATGTGGTCTTTATAAATTTTGGGATCTCAAAGGAATGAGGGCTCAAGTGAGGTTACTCCAAATGCTTGTAAACTATTGGGATCCATAGACAAAGGTCTTCAATCTCGACGAGAAACAGTTGAGAATTGAAGTACATTACATCTATTTTATCACAGGATTGTCTCACTGGGGCGAGGTGGTGAATCTCAAATCCCGGGGGAATGGGGGTGGTATGAACATAGAGGATTACATTTCCACCCACTGTGTTGCAGAAACAGATAAAGGAGGGAGCCAACTCCCCATCAGGGTGATCGAGAACCTGATTTTAAAGAGATTCGTACTTGTACTTACATGAATCTCGGGGTCAACCTCGTTGCACCAGGCATCAAGGCCACTCATGCTTTACACAGTGGAGTGTTTACAACCCACAGTTTATGATTGGTGTACCTCACTACTGGCTAACATGAAGATCCAAATGATGTATTGCAAACAAGGGATAAAGAGAAACTTTGGGTATGCATCCATCTTGTGTAGTTTTTTCTTTGAGCGGGTTCCAGGCTTGAGCACTAGAGTAGAGATCATTCCACACAGACCGCGCAATCCATCCATGTCATGGTGGACCGATGTGATGAGGAGGTTAGGAGGTGGTAGGGTGCCAACCCCCTACAATGATGAGTTCTTTTTACAGTGGCATCGAGAGGTTATAGCCATAGACAACTACCCGTATGCTAGGATCAACTATAGAGAGGATCCAGATATGCCTTTTCCACCGGGATTTGCCTACGATGATATAGGTATGAATTTTTTTATATATATTTCATTTTCTTGTTCTTTTTCGAAAAGAGTAAAAAACTTAAATATTTTTGCATGGTATCAAGTATTAGCAATGGCTTTGTAACGTAGATGTGGGTCTATGATGACTAGATGGATTCCCACAGCATCGACAAAGGAACCAAGGAGATGAGCATGCCGGAGGATATGCAAAGAGAGTGCTACAAAATGTGTAGGGGAACCTGTCTCGATTGACACATAAGATTCCTATGGTTCAAGTGGAGGATCTGCCAGAGGCTATGCAGTGATAGGTGGTGGGTGTGCCCTGTGCATGGGTGCGAATCTTCCGGTGTCTTGCAAATGTCATATTGTGCTATCATGATACGCATATGGCGCTACAGGAATAGATTCCATGGCCATACATCTACCAACCATATATGTATTTTAAGGGTGTGAGCCCCATTTTGTACTATGACACCATATATTTTGAAGAGATGAAATATAAAAAACATTAGTCCTCTAATTTACTTATGTATGTTACAATGTGTATATTGATTAATGTGTTTTCTTTACTTTAGTTATGTGAAAAATTTCAATCTAAAACATAATTATCATATGCATTAGATACATAATTAGAACTTCTATGTATGTGATTATAAGTAATAAAATCAAAGTATCATTCCGAAAGTCGTACCTGTAGGAATCGTCGGAGTAGAGTAGGGTTTTTCACATGGTAACTATCGTTTAACTAACATACAACTAATTGGGAGTCCACACAAACATCTAAAGACCGAACACCATGTGAAATGACATTGTGTAATAGTTCTATAACCATGCTATACTCAGCCACATTATTCGTTGATGGCTCCAGAAAAACGCCACTAGAAGACACTAGTTGACCCTCGGGCGATTAAATGACCCAAGTGGCGGAAGCCATGTTTCATGTATGACGATTGGAACTGTCTATGAATCATAAGTAAATTGAAGACTCCGTTGACATCTTCCAACCAAGGGAAAACTTGATAAGCAAGTTGATGACACAAGGGAAAAGATGTATATACACTAAGATACACTAGTATACAAAGAGTCATGCCCAAGCTTGAGGGATCAAGCGTAATATATTTTAAGGTAGAGTCATTTTCTGGTCTTATCCATCATAATCCCTTCATAATCCTCCAATTCATAGGCTCCTTTCTTTAAAAAACGTCGCACGATATAAGGGTCGTGCCACATGGGGTTGAACATGCCTACCCCGAACGACTCTTTGGCTTGGTCATATAGAGAACCAAGTCACCCTCAGTGTATTGTCGAGGAAAAATAGACCTATCATATTGAAACTTAACAGGTCATTTATTCGCTTCGATAGCCATAGAGGCATCT
>JASDQU010100002.1:10483-42395 GCA_032191745.1 Picea mariana
ATGGTATACCATATTACAATGTAATATGGTATACCATATTACAATGTAATATGGTAATGCCATATTACAATGTAATATGGGATTACCATATTACATTGTAATATGTAATGCCATATCTTGTGTAATTTAAAAAAAAAACTTAAAGTCATCGTCGTAATATCGACAATAGTTCGTCGGAAACAAATTTTTCATTGCAAGTTTCCACGGATTTTCGTCACTATTGCCATGAATTTTCGTCGCAAGTTGCTACGGTTTTTCGTCGCACATACAACATTTGCGTCGTAAGTTTTTGGCTTGGCATAAATTTTCGTCGCAATTGAGACGAATTTTTCGTGGATTTTCGTTGCAAGTTGCAACGGTTTTTTGTCGCACATACAACATCTGCGTCATAAGTTTTTGGCTTGGCATAAATTTTCGTCACAATTGAGACGAAGTTTCGTCGTAATTGCCACAGTTGTTCGTTGTAATTGCGATGAAGTTTCGTCGTGATTGAGATGATGCATAGGGTTAACCGATCTGGATGACGATGACACATGGAGAGCTAATTTCGTCGATGTTTCCACACACACCTAGATCGTGGATATAGCGACGAAAATATACTGACGAAAAAAAGTCTTTGCTTTCATGGAAATTGCGATGGATAAGTGTGGCAATATCAATGAAAAACCATCGCTAATTTTGTCATATGTATTAGTGCACATAGTACCAACTGAGGGGGTCAGAACTAATTCAAGCAGGGTGGAAGCTATTCAAACCTTGTCACTTCCCAGATCCAAGAAGGAAGTCCAGTCTTTCCTGTCCAAAATCAATTTTCTAAGAAGGTTTGTTTCAAATTTTGTTGAATTGGTGAAACATATCATAGTCATGCTTAGGAAGGGGAATGAAGTAAAATGGACTGTTGAGTCCATAAATTATTTCAACCAAATCAAGAAGGCATTGAATGATGCACTAGTGCTTGTCAGTCTTGACTACTCCAAGGATTTCTTAATCTTTTCCTTTGCCTCATTTGACACAATGGCAACTATTTTGTTGCAGAAGAACGTTGAAGGGCTGGAGCAGCCCATTTCTTTTTTTAGCAGAGCATTAAGAGACGCAGAGGTCAGATATGACATCATGGAGAAGCATGCCTATGCCTCAGTGAAAGCTCTCAAGGCTTTCAGAGTCTATGTTATGCATTCGAAGATCATTGCATATGTTCCTTAAGCCTCTGTGAAGGACATTCTCATTCAGCCTGACATAGACAGGAGAAGGAGTAAGTGGATTGTCAAAATCCTTAAATTTGAGCTGGAAATAAAACCCACCAAATTAGTTAAAGATCAAGGTTTAGCCAAGATGTTGGTTGAATCTAATTATATAACTATGGGGGTTAACTTCATCAACACTTGCCCAGAAAATCAGCAGGTTGAGTTGTCTGATAAAGGTCTTCGGGATAGCCCTCTATTGGCAGAAAGCGCCTGGTACAAAGATATCATATTTTTTCTGCAAAAGTTGCGACCTCCTGATGGAATCGCGAAAAGCAAGGCAAGAGATTTAAAACTCAAAGCAATCAGATATTGCCTTATTGACTAGGTTTTGTATTGGAAGTACCCTCTAGGAGTGCTCTTGAGGTGTTTAAACCCACAAGAGGCCCAAAAGATTATGTTTGATTTTCATGACAGCTTGTGTGGGGGACATTATTTCTGGAGAACCACAGCCTATAAAATCCTGAGGGCTGGGTACTCCTGGCCTACCTTGTTCACCGATGTCTATGAAAAAGTCAGGGCCTATATCAAATGTCAGAAATTATCAGGAAAGCAATAGCTCAAGTCCTTGCCTCTGAAGCCTCTAGTAGCTTCGAGACCCTTTCAACAATGGGGTCTAGACTTCATTGGGGAAATTCATCCTACTTCAAGCGGTCAGAACAGGTGGATCTTAACTGAAACAGACTATTTCACCAAGTGGATTGAAGTTATTCCCATAAGGAGTGCTTTTCACAAAGTGATCATTAGTTTTCTTGAATATATTATGGCAAGGTTTGGTTGTCCGAACATAATCATCACTGATAATGATGCATCCTTCAAGTCTAAGCCACTGATCAAGTTCTGTGAGTAGTTCAGGATTTCATTAATCTACTCTACCCCCTACTACCCTCAAGGCAATGGATTAGCAGAGTCTTCTAACAAAATCCTGATAAAGATCATCAAAATACTATTAGAGTAGAATAAGAAAGCATGGGATTCAAAGCTCAAATTTTCTTTGTGGGCCGGTCGAGTGACAACAAAAAGGTCCCTGGGTACCTCTCCTTTCCAACTTGTATATGGGACTGAAACAATTTTTCCTTCCCATCTCGCCCTGTCTGTGGTGAAATTATTTCATGATTATCAAGCAGAAACTGATGATATGATCAGAAGAATTCATCAACTGGTAGAAGTCCAGCAAACTAGAGAGCAGATGAAGGACAAAGCACATGAACGTCAGCAGAAGATCGAGCAGGCCTTTGACAGGAAAAGCAGTAAGAAGGATTTACAGTTGGAAGACCTAGTACTCAAATGGGATGCACCCAGACATGACAAGGGAAATCTTGGTAAATTTGAAGCCCTTTGGATAGGTCCCTTCAAGATTTCTGAGGCATTTCCAAATAATACTTACAGGTTGCAGAATTTGGAGGGTGATGAAATTTTGGGTGGCCCTGTAAATGGGCATTTTTTGAAAAAATTATTTATTTGAGCCATAAGTGGCTCCCCTGTCTTTGTAAATATTGTTTTTCTTTTTGCTTCCAATTTTATAGGTGACTCCACAACCCAACAGAAGGTGACTGGAGATGTAAAGGAGATCTTAGAGCCTTGCAGGGAGGACTCTATCCCCCATGGAGCCTAATGTTATCACATGTTTCTGTAGAGGGGGATGTTTTTCCCTTGGTTTTTGGCCTCTAAGTGACAAAAGGCGAAGAAAGGAGCTAAAAACCCACTAAATGGCGCTTATCCTAAGTTCGTCAGGGTCGATGTGAGCATTCAGCGTGTTGTGCTAAGAGGCGCATAGATCTAGGTGGCTGAGATCTACATGCTCCAAATCGACGGTCGTTGATCATATTGGGGCCTCAACATGCGTGGTCGTTAAAAATTGTAGGGCGGGTCGGGTTTGAAACCATGGTTTTCTGTAGATGCTACATGTCAGTCACAGACACACATCGGGCCCAAAAGCGGTCAAGAATCAAAACACTTTTTACAACCCCGATATGCGCATGAGTGTATAAGGCCCTATCCCAGGTCAACAAGTGGTCGCTCTGTACCACCGACAACTATCCTCCACTCCATCTCTCTCCTCTATCTGTCACATATCCTGATCCCCTATAACTTTCGCCCCCTCACAAATGTCCCCTTATCATCTCCCGCCACATGTGCCACCTCGTTCCACATCACCTTCGTCCCATTACACCTCAACTCCCACTTTTGTGGCCCCAACGTTATCCTCAGTCTCCTCTTCCCATCCACATATGTCCACCTGGCCATATCCCATATGATATTCCATGCTGAGCACGCCAATCACTTTGTCAGCAGCCATGTCCACTGTCAGACCTCCCTGCAAGCATCCGACTTAGATTCAAATGGCAGAACGCAGAGGTCGCCAAGTTCCATAGGTGCAGATTTAACTTGGGCCTTCTCTGATCCTGATGAAGCATTTATTGAGGAAGGTGGTGGTGGTTGAACATAGTTTCCACCATAAATGGAAATCCTGAGAAAGGAGTATTAGCGAGTCGGTTCAGTTCTAGAACCATCCTGAAAAGCGATTGCATATGATGGAGCTCGCTTCCGATAGGAAACTACATGCGCAGTTTGCTAGGAAGCATGCAGACGTAATGCCTTCAATGCAGAGACTCAAGCACACTTCTGTAGTTTTTATATGAGTATATAGGATTTTTCCTCGTATTTTGTAAGTGTTGATGGTTGATCTAAGCTCCCGATTTATAAAATTTTAATGAAGCCTATGGTTCTTTGGTTATGTACCTGTATTTGAGACTTCTTTTTTAATGTAGGTCAGTTTCCTTTCATCTCTCTGTAATAGCTATGTTAAGACGCTCGAGCATGGATGATCCAATCGAGATTATTTATGTTCTTGTGATGTAGGTTTGATCATAGTGGCATTACGACCAGTTTTAATCAGTTTCTTGTGATTGTTTTTCCCCTAATGTTGAATTACTCAGGCATGGATGATCCAGTCGGGTTGTTATTATTGAATTGTGATGTATCTTTGATTTCAGTTCAATAATAAATTCATTCAGTTCCTTGAAAACTTGAACCAAGAGGATCTTGTCTTCAAAGTTTTTCCTCTTTAAGCTGCTAGAAGACCGCATGTCCATAGCATACTTTTTCATCCTTCTCAAGTTCTTCCCCCTACTCACCCTTGCTACAACCTGTTGACTGAAGATATATCAAGACCTCACCTACCTGTGCACACCAACCCAATTTTCTAAGTTAAAGCGATATAATCTTGAGCCTGTGTCCATTAGACCCCTTTCAATTTATTCATTGTGACATACAAACTAATGGGTACTGGGCTTACCTCTGCTGCAATCCAGAAGTGACTTTCAGTGCCAACATTTATGGCGCTGCTGCCAGGGACGAATTGAAGATTTTCCTTGGGATTGAATGACAAAGCTTACCAGTTCTGAAGGTGCATCAGGACTAAGTACATCAAAGATTACAATTGTGCACCTGGAAACTCCACTGTGGTGAATCCATTGAGAAAACTCCATTGTTTCATCTTTGGCTTCTTAGGGAAAACACACGAGGTCCACTCCACAACTTCCTTTAGCAACACCTGAAGCTGACCCAGAGAAAGTCATCATAAGATGGAAGATCCTTCAGGAAGGTATTTCAGCTACTGAACCAGGTATTTATGATGATTTTCACCATCCTCCTATAGCAACTCCAATAGTTGTTTCCCAGTTTCCTATGACACCATATGTTGGAGCTTCTAGAAGTTTAAATTTTGGGAGTGTTCCTGTTGATTTCCCCTCTCCCAGTTTCACTACTCCTCCTGTTAAAGCTGTTAGTTTTGCAGAGGAGGAAACTTTTGTTCCCTCGAGCCCTGAGGCCTTTTCTCCAGATCCTCAATTGTTTCCCTTTGTTCCCAGAAGCACACCTCCCATCTCCCTTGCCTGAACTCCATCCCCCCTGGTTCTCCTCCTGTTCACACTCCAATGGCAAGAGTTAATCCCCCCATAAATAGAATGGACGCTATGGTATATGCCAAATAAAACCCTCTCATTTTGCCTCAGCCTCTTAATGCCCTCCCAGTTGGTGGCTACCTTAAGCAGCTACCTAAGTTCACAAGGGAGGGATATATCACTACAGAGGAACACCTTCAACTTTCTATAGTTATGCTGATAACTATGACATAGTAAATGAAGATGTGTGAATGAGGATTTTTGTCCACAGTCTTGATGGAGAAGCCATAAATTGGTTCAGGGCCCTGACCCCTGGATCCATTGATGGGATTGAGGCTTTAGATGATGTCTTCTTGAGAGAATGGGGGATAAAAAGGAATTCATGTATTATATCACAGAGTTCGGGTCCCTAAAGAGAAAAGAGGGGGATTTTGTCTCTAACTTCTCCAAAAGATTCAACAAAATGTATAATAAGATCCCTACTGAGATAAAGCCTACAGAGGACTCTGCCAAAATCACATATGCTAGTGCTTTTGACCCTAACTTATGCCTCCTGTTAAGAGAGAGAAGAGCTACCTCCTTGGCTCATATGAAAGATGCAGCCCTGGAAGTAGATTCTAACATATTGGCAGTTGACCGACTCGGGAATAAGTCTGAAAGAGACAGAGGAAGAGGAATATTTGAAGCCTCGACCTCCAGTTCTTATGCCCCCCACCCCCTCAAATGCATGAAGTAACTAAGTTACTAAAATCAATTTCAACTAGAATGGAAAGGTTGGAATTAGAAGGGAAGAAGACATACATAAAACCTCAAAATGTTGATAACAGAGGCAACTTCAGGAGGCCGAATAACAATGCTTCTCAGATTATGCAAAGACAGCCTCCGAACAGAGATAAGGATGATCAAAAAATCCAAACCCCTCTTCAAAATAACCTTGTTATAGATGAGGGTGGAGAGGAAGAAGACCTCGATCCAAAAATTCACTGTATTGAAGATACATTCTCTTCTCCTCACTTAAATTAATCATCGTACGAGGAGTCTCTCATGGACAACCAATTAAGCGAGTTGAGCAAGGGGGATAAGGCCAGCGACATCCCAAATAGATACAACTTCAGGTCCAAAATGAAAGGAGGAAATCATGATGTTCCTAAGCAACCTACCAGATCAGAAAAGCCTACAAATGATGTAGCAAGCAACAACAAGGAGAGGAAAGCATAGAACCCCCCACCAATAGCCAAAGGCCCCATCCAAGAGGTAAGAGAAATTTTGAAGCCCCCCTCCTATTTTAACTTTGAGCATGAAATTCAGAAGATTAGGATTCATGTCCCCCTTTCAGATATGGTCAAGCATGAGGACTTTAGGAGATACCTATCTAAGTTGTTGTTTCCTGAACCCTCGAATCATCCCATAGACTCAATCAATTTGCAAGACGAAAAACTAGTAGTCATCTTAGGTCCCATGGTAGAAGATAGAGATGATCTGTCCCCTCCCTTCTACACATCACTGAACATACATGATAAGGTACTGCATAATTGTCTGATGGATTCAGGAGCCTCTCATAATCTCATGCCCAAAACTGTCATGGAAGAACTAGGACTGGAAGTCACCAAAGCATACCATGAATTGTATTCTTTTGATTCAAGGAGGGTGCAATGTCTTGGGGTCATCAAAGATCTGGTTGTGACCTTGTTACAAGCGCCCATGAAAAGTGTGGTCATGGATATTGTAGTAGTTGATGTTCCCCCAAATTTTGGCATGTTATTGTCAAGATATTGGATAAAAAGGTTTGGGGGAACATTACAGATGGACCTCACATATGATAATATTCATGTATTTGGGGGGGAGCATAGAAGACTGTACAGATAAAATTAGTTTTCCTACATTATCAATGATGAGGTAGAACCCACCAATCATCCTATCTTTTCCCTTGATACTAATTTGGAATCCATCTTATTGCAGCTCACTGATGTCCCTGAGCCTCCTCCTTAAATTAGAAAACAATCCCTTAATCTCTGTGAAGATTCTTCTCTGATTACCTCTGTTTGGAAAGCATTCTTTGATGGATCCTCTTCTAGAGAAGGTGTTGGTGCTAGAGTGGTCCTTGTTTCACCTATTCAAGAAATTTTATCTTTGTCCTACAAGTTAGAATTTGAAGCTACCGACAATGTGGCAGAGTATGAAGCTCTTGTTGTGGGTTTGAGGGTTGCTAAAGATATGGGGATTGAATAGATATCAGTGTTTGGATATGCTAAGTTGATTGTCCAGTAGATCAGAAATATTTATCAAGCCAAACACCCTCGGCTCAGATGTTACAGAAATGAAGTATGGGACCTCATTGACAGTTTTTTCTCGTCTTTCAACATTTCATTTATTCCAAGAGAAGAGAATGCCATGGCCGACTCTTTGGTTGTTTCAGCAAGCAATTTCAGAGTTCCTCTACCACCCAAGCTCAGGTATGATATAGAAGTAAAATACATGCCCTCTATACCTGACAATGTCAATCATTGGAAGGTTTTTTAGGATGATCTTGAAATCAAAAGATTCCTGGAAACTATGGATGAGTATTCTGCATTACACATCGATCAAGATCCTGATACTGACATAGATTCTCATGCTGATGTATTTCTGAACAAGATTGTTGATCATCATATTGTTCAGCTACCCAACAATCACATCCCAAAGGGTTTGATCCCTCTAGAAAGGTTATTTGACAAAAATGATGTGGTAGTGAAGGGTAAAGTCTCAAATGATGATGTTGATGTGGCTGAGTGCAATATTGGCACAGAGAGGAATCCAAAATTCATCAAGTTGTCAACTAGTTTGTCGAGGGAGAAGAGGACCAAGTATGCTGAAATATTAAAGGCATTTTCTGATGTGTTTGCATGGACCTATGAAGATCTCAGAACATATGACATCGACATTATTGAGCATAATATTCCACTGGAAGAGGAGGCCAAACCATTTAAGAATAAATTAAGACAATTAAATCCTATGTTGCTGCCTATTATAGAAAGGGAGGTAAAGAAGTTGTTGGATGATCAAATCATTGTCCCTTTGAGATATTTTGAATGGGTGGCCAACCTGGTCCTAGTGAGGAAAAAGAGTGTAGAAATCAGACTTTGTGTTGATTTCAAGAACTTGAATAGGAGCTCTAAAAAGGACAATTACCCGCTACCAAAGATGGAACATATATTACAGAGGGTAATAGGTGCATCCAGGATTTCCATGATTGATGGATTTTCTGGTTACAATCAAATCTTTGTTCTGCCTGAAGACAGAGAAAAGACATCCTTCACCACTCCCTGGGGTAAATTCATGTATGCCAAAATTCCTTTTGGAATAATGAACGCAGGGGAAACTTTTCAGCGAGCCATGGACATAGCTTTCATAGGGGAAAGGGACAAATTTGTAGTCATCTACCTAGATGACATTACTATTTTCTCCAGATCTGATAAAGAACATTGGTGTCATCTAAGAAGGGTCTTCTTGAAATACAAAAGGTTTGGTCTCTCCTTAAATCCCAAGAAGTCATTGTTTTCCATGAAATAGGGAAAATAGTTGGGACACATAGTATCAGCTGAGGGGGTCAGAATTGATTCAAGCAAGGTGGAAGATATTCAAACCTTGTCACTTCCCAGATCCAAGAAGGAAGTCCAGTCTTTCCTGGGCAAAATCAATTTTCTAAGAAGGTTTGTTTCAAATTTTGTTGAATTGGTGAAGCATATCACAACCATTCTTAGGAAGGGGAATGAATTAAAATGGACTGTTGAGTCCAGAAATTCTTTCGACCAAATCAAGAAAGCACTGACTGAGGCACCAATGCTCATTAATCCTGACTTCTCAAAGGATTTCTTAATGTTTTCCTTTACCTCATTTGACACAGTGGCAGTTGTTTTGTTGCAGAAGAACGCTAAAGGGATGGAGCATCCCATGTCATTTTTTAGCAGAGCACTAAGAGACGCAGAGGTCAGATATGACATCATGGAGAAGCAGGCCTATGTGTTGGTGAAAGTTATCAAGGCTTTCAGAGTCTATGTTCTGCATTCAAATATCATTGCATATGTTCCTTCAGCCTCTGTGAAGGACATTCTCATTCAACCTCACATAGACAGGAGAAGGAGTAAGTGGATTGCCAAAATCCTTGAATTTGAGCTGGAAATAAAACCCACCAAATTAGTTAAAGGTCAAGGTTTAGCCAAGTGTTTGGTTGAATCTAATTATATAAATTTGGGGGTTAAATTCATCAACATTGTCCCAGAAAATCAGCATGCTTAGTTGTCTAATAAAGGTCCTCAAGACAAACCTCCATTGGCAGAATGCGCCTAGTACAAAGATATCATATTTTTTTTGCAAAGGTTGTGACTCCTGATGGAATCGAGAAAAGAAAGGAAATATATTTAAAACTCAAAGCAATTAGATATTGCCTTATTAGCTAGGTTTTGTATTGGAAGGACCCTCTAGGAGTGCTCCTGAGGTGTTTAAACCCACAAGAGGCCCAAAAGATTATGTTTGATTTTCATGACAGCCTGTGTGGAGGACATCATTTCTGGAGAGCCACAACATATAAAATCCTGAGGGTTGGGTACTTCTGGCCTACTTTGTTCACCGATGTCTGTGCAAAAGACAGGGCCTATATCAAATGTCAGAAATTACCAGGAAAGCAGCAACTCAAGTCCCTGCCTCTAAAGCCTGTAGTAGCTTCAAGACCCTTTCAGTAATGGGGTCTGGACTTCATTGGGGAAATTCATCCTGCTTCAAGTGGTCAGCATAGGTGGATCTTAACTACAACAAACTATTTCACCAAGTGGATAGAATCTAATCCCACAAGGAGTCCTTCTCACAAAGTGATCATTGGTTTTCTTGAAGATATTATGGAAATGTTTGGTTGTCTGAACAGAATCATCACTAATAACATTGCATCCTTCAAGTCTGAGCCACTGATCAAATTCTGTGAGCAGTTCGGGATTTCATTGATCCACTCTACCCCCTACTACCCTCAAGGCAATGGATTAGCAAAGTCTTCTAACAAAATCCTGATAAAGATCATCAAAAGATTGTTAGAGGACAATAAGAAAGCATGGTATACAAAGCTCATATTTGCTTTGTGGGCCAATTGAGTGACAACAAAAAGGTCCCTGGGTACCTCTCCTTTCCAACTTGTATATGGGACTGAAGAAGTTTTTCCTTCCCAGCTCGCCCTACATGTGGAGAAATACTTTCAAGATTATCAAGGAGAAACTGATGATATGATCAGAAGAATTCATCATCTAGTAGAATTCTAGAAAACTAGAGAGAAGATGAAGGATAGAGCACATGAACGTCAGCAGAAGATCAAGCAGGCCTTTGACAGGAAAAGCGGTAAGAAGGATTTCCAGCTGGAAGACCTATTATTTAAATGGGATGCGCCCAGACAAGACAAGGGAAATCATGGTAAATTTGAAGCCCTTTGTATAGGTCCCTTCAATATTTCTGAGGCATTTCCAAATAATTCTTACATGTTGCACAATTTGGAGGGTGGTGAAGTTTTTAGTGGCCCTGTAAATGGGCATTTTTGGAAGAAGTTCTTTATTTGAGCCATAAGTGGCTCCCCTGTCTTTGTAAATATTGTTTTTCTTTTTGTTTCCAGTTTTATAGGTGACTCTACAACCCAACAAAAGGCAACTGGAGCTGCAAAGGAGATCTTAGAGCCTCGCAGGGAGGACTCTATCCCACATGGATCCTAATGTTATCACATGTTTCTGCAGGGGGGATGTTTTTCCCTTGGTTTTTGGCCTCTAAGTGACAAAAGGCGAAGAAAGGGGATAAAAACCCACTAAATGGCGCTTATCCTAAGTTCATCGGGGTCGATATGATTGTTTGGCATTTTGTGCTAAGAGGCACGTAGATCTGGGTGGCTGAGATATGCATGCTCCAGATCGACGGTCATTGATCATATTGAGGCCTCAACATGCGCGGTCGTTAAAAATTGTAGGACAGGCCAGGTTTGAAACCATTGTTTTGTGGAGATGCTATGAGTCAGTCAAAGACACAAATCGGACCCAAAAGCGGTCAAGAATCAAACCACTTTTCGTAGCCCCGATATGTGCATGAGCGTATAAGGCCCTATCCCGGGTCGACAAGTAGTCACTCTGTCCTGCCGGTTATTGTCCTCCACTGCATCTCTATCCTCTATCGGTCACATCCTCGCTCCCCTATAACTTTTTCCCCCTCACACCTGTCCCCTTCTCATCTCCCGCCACTTGTGCCACCTCACTCCACATCACCTTCGTCCCATTACACCTTAGCTCCCACTTGGGTGGCCCCCACATTATCCTCAGTCTCCTCTTCCCATCCACGGTTGTCCACCTGGCCATCTCCCATCTGATATTCCATGCCAAGCGCACCAATCACTTTGTCAGCAACCACGTCCATTTTCAGACCACCCCACAAGCATCGGACTTAGATCCAAATGGCAGAACGCAGAGGCCGTCAGGTTCCACATGTGCATAGTTGACTTGGGACTTGTTTAATCCCGATGAAGCAGTTATTGAGGCTGGTGGTGGTGGTTGAAAATCGTTTCCACAATAAATGGAAAGCCCGAGAAAAGACTGTCAGGGAGTCGACTCAGTTGCAGAACCGTCCTGAAAAATATATTGCGTCTGACAGAGCTCGCTTCCGACAGGAAATTTCATGCACAGTTTGCTGGGAAGCATGTAGACGTAATGAATTCAATGTAGAGAATCGAGCACAGTTCTATAGTTTTGCTCTGAGTATATAGTAGTTTTCCTCATATTTTGTAAGGTTCGATGGTTGAGCTAATCTCCCGATTTATAAAATTTTAATGAAGCCTCTGGTTCTCTGGTTATGTAGTTGTATTTGAGAATTCTTGTTTAATGTAGGCCAGTTTCCTTTCTTCTCTCTGTAACAGTTGTGTTAAGACGCTCGGGCATGGATGATCCAGTCGAGGGTAGTTATGTTCTTGTGATGTAGGTTTGATCATAGTGGCATTACGACCAGTTTTAATCAGTTTCTTGTGATTGTTTTTCCCCTAAGGTTGAATGACTCAGGAATGGATGATCCAATCGGGTTGTTATTATTGAATTGTGATGTATATTTGATTTCAATTCAGTAATAAATTCATTCAGTTCCTTGAAACCCTGAACCAAAAGGATCTTGTCTTCATAGTTTTTCCTCTTTAAGCTGCTGGAAGACTGGATGTCCATAGCAGACTTTTTTATCCTTCTCAAGTTCTTCCCCCTACTCACCCTTGCTACAACCTGCTAACTGAATTTAGATCAAGACCTCATCTACCTATGCACACCAACCCAGTTTTCTGAGTTAAAGCGATATAATCCTGAGTCTACATTCATTAGACCCCTTTCAATTTATTCATTGTGACATACAAACTGATGGGTAATGGGCTTACCTCTACTGCAAATCATAGGTGACTTCCAATGCCAACATTTTTGGCACCACTGCAGGGGACGAATTGAAGATTTTCCCTGGGATTGAACGATAAAGCTTACAGGTTCTGAAGGTGCATCAGGACTTAGTACATCAAATATTGCAACTGTGCACTTGGCGACTCCACTGTGGTGACTCCATTGAGACAACTCCATTGTTTCAGCTCTGGCTTCCCAAGGCAGATACACGAGGTTCACTCCACAACTGCCTTTAGCAACACCTAAATTTGACCTAGATAAATTCATCAGAAGATGAAATACCCTTCAGGAAGGTATTTCAGCTGTTGAACCAGGTATTTCTGATGATTTTCACCATCCTTCTATAGCAACTCTAATAGTTGTTTCTCACTTTCCTATTACACCATCTGCTGGAGCTTCTAGAAGTTTAAATTTTGGGAGTGTTCCTGTTGATTTCCCCTCTCCCAGTTTCACTACTCTTCATCTTGTTAAAGTTGTTGGTTTTGAAGAGGAGGAAACTTTTGTTCCCTCGATCGCTGAGGCATTTTCTCCAGATCCTCAGTTTTTTCCTTTTTTTCCCAAAATCACGCCTCCCATTTCCCCTTCCCGAACTCTATCCCCTCCTGGTTCTCCTCCTGTTCACACTCCAATGGCAGGAGCTAATCCACCCACAAATAGAATGGACACTATAGTAGCTTCCAGATACGCCCCTCTCGTTTTGCCTCAGCCTCTTATTTCCCTCCCAGTCGGTGGCTACCTTAAGCAGCTACCTAAGTTCACGGGGGAGGCAGATATCACTGCACAGGAACACCTTGCAGCTTTATATAGTTATGTCGATAACTATGTCATAGTAAATGAATATGTGTGGATGAGGATTTTTGTCCACGGTCTTGATGGAGAAGCCAGAAAGTGGTTTAGGGCCCTGACCCCTGGATCCATTGATGGGATTGAGGCTTTAGATGATGTCTTCTTGAGACAATGGGGGGATAAAAAGGACTTAATGTATTATATCATAGAGTTCGGTTCCCTAAATATAAAAAAGGAAGAGTCTATCTCTGACTTCTCCAAAATATTCAACAAAATGTACAATAATATCCCTACTGAGATAAAACCTACAGAGGCCTCTGCCAAGATCACATATGCTAGTGCTTTTGACCCAGACTTCTACCTCCTGTCAAGAGAGAAAAGAGCTACCTCCTTGGCTCATATGCCAGATGCAGCCCTAGAAGTAGAGTCTAACATATTGCCAGTTGACTGACTCAGGAATAAGGCTGAAAGAGACAGAGGAAGAGGAAGATATGAAGCCTCAACCTCCAATTCTTCTGCCCCCCTCCTCAAATGGATGAAGTAACTAAGTTACTAAAATCACTTTCAACTAGAATGGAAAGGTTGGAATTAGAAGGGAAGAAGACATACATGAATCCTCAAAATGTCGATAACAGAGGCAACTTCAAGAGGTCGAATAACAATGCTCCTCAGATTATCCAAAGAGAGCCTATGAACAGAGATAAGGATGATCAGAAAATCCAGACCCCTCTTCAAAATAACCTTGTTATAGATGAGGGTGGAGAGGAAGAAGACCTCGATCCATAAATTCACTATCTTGAAGATACATCCTCTTCTCCTCACTTAAATCAATCAGCATATGAGCAGTCTCTCATGGACATCTAATTAAACGAAATGAGCAAGGGGGATAAGTCCAACGATAGCCCAAATAGATACAACCTTCGGTCCAAAAAGAAAGGTGGAAAGTCTGATGTTCCTGAGCAAACTACCAGAGAAAAAAATCCTGCAAATGATGTATCAAGCAACAGCAAGGAGAGGAAAGCACAGAACCCCCCACCAGTAGCCAAAGGCCCCATCTAGAGGTAAGAGAAATTTTGAAGCCCCCCTCCTATTTTAACTTTGAGCATGAAATTCAGAAGATTAGGATTCTTGTCCTCCTTTCAGAGCTAGTCAAGAATGAGGACTTTAGGAGATCCCTATCTAAGTTGTTGTTGCCTGAACCTTCGAATCATCCCACAGACTCAATCAATTTGCAAGATTAAAAACCAGCAATCATCTTAGGTCCCATGGTAGAAGATAGAGATGATTCGTCCCCTCCCTTCTACACATCACTGAACATACATGATAAGGTATTGCATAATTGTCTGATGGATTCAGGAGCCTCTCATAATCTCATGCCCAAAACTGTCATGGAAGAACTAGGACTGGAAGTCACCAAAGCATACCATGACTTGTATTATTTTGATTCCAGGAGGTTGCAATGTCTTGGGGTCATCAAAGATCTGGTTGTGACCTTGTTTCAGCTGGCCATGAAAAGCGTGGTCATGGATATTGTAGTGGTTGATGTTCCCCCAAATTTTGGCATGTTATTGTCAAGATCTTGGATAAAAAGGCTTGGGGGGACATTGCAGATGGACCTCACATATGCTACTATTCTTGTGTTTGGGGGGGAGCATAGAAGACTGTATAGAGAAGCTCAGTTGACCTACATTATCAGTCATGAGGCAAAACCCACCAATCATCCTATCTTTTCCCTTGATATTGATTTGGGATCAAACTTATTGTAGCTCACTGATGTCCCTGAACCTCCTCTTGAAATTAAGACAAATAAATCCTATGTTGTTGCCTATTATGGAAAGGGAGGTAAAGAAGTTGTTGGATGCTCAAAGCATTGTCCCTTTGAGATATTCTGAATGGGTGGCCAACTTGGTCCAGGTGAGGAAAAAGAGTGGAGAAATCAGACTCTGTGTTGATTTTAGGAACTTGAACGGGAGCTCTAAAAAGGACAATTACCCACTGCCAAAGATGGAACATATATTACAGAGGGTAATAGGTGCATCCAGGATTTCCATGATTGATGGATTTTCTTATTACAATCAAATCGCTATTCTTCCTAGAGACAGAGAAAGGACAGCCTTCACCACTCCCTGGGGTACATTCATGTATGCCAAAATTCCTTTTGGACTGATGAATGCAGGGGCAACTTTTCAGTGAGCCATGGACATAGCTTTCATAGGGGAAAGGGAAAAATTTGTAGTCATCTACCTAGATGACATTATTGTTTTCTCTAGATCTGATAAAGAACACTGTTGTCATCTAAGAAGGGTCTTCTTGAAATGCAGAAGGTTTGTTCTCTTCTTAAATCCCAAGAAGTCATTGTTTGCCATGAAAGAGGGAAAATTGTTGGGACACATAGTATCAGCTGAGGGGGTCATAATTGATTCAAGCAGGGTGGAAGCTATTCAAACCTTGTCACTTCCCAGATCCAAGAAGGAAGTCCAGTCTTTCCTGGGCAAAATCAATTTTCTAAGAAGGTTTGTTTCAAATTTTGTTGAATTAGCGAAGCATATCACAACCATGCTCAAGAAGGGGAATGAAGTAAAATGGATTGTTGAGTCCAGAAATTATTTCGACCAAATCACGAAGGCACTGACTGAGGCACTAGTGCTCGTCAATGATGACTACTCCAAGGATTTCTTAATCTTTTCCTTTGCCTCATTTGACATAGTGGCAGTTGTTTTGTTGTAGAATAACACTAAAGGGCTAGAGCAGCCCATTTATTTTTTTAGCAGAGGTCAGATATGACATCATGGAGAAGCAGGCCTATGCCTTAGTGAAAGTTCTCAAGGCTTCAGAGTCTATGTTCTGCATTCGAAGATCATTGCATATGTTCCTTCAACCTCTGTGAAGGACATTCTCATTCAATCTGACATAGACGGGAGGAGTAACTGGATTGCCAAAATCCTTGAATTTGAGATGGAAATAAAACCCACCAAATCTGTTAAAGGTCAAGGTTTAGCCAAGTTGTTCGTTGAATCTAATTATATAACTTTGGGGCTTAAGGGGTAACTTCATCAACACTTGCCTAGAAAATCAACAGGCTGAGTGTTCTGATAAAGGTCCTCATGACATCCCTCCATTGGCAGAATGCGCCTGGTACAAAGATATCATATTTTTTCTACACAAGTTGCGACCTCCTGATGGAATCAGGAAAATCAAGGCAAGATCTTTAAAACTCAAAGCAATTAGATATTGCCTTATTGACCAGGTTTTGTATTGGAAGGACCCTCTAGGAGTGCTCTCGAGGTGTTTAAACCCACAATAGGCCCAAAAAATTATGTGTTATTTTCATGATAGCCTGTGTGGGGGACATCATTTCTGGAGAACCACAACCTATAAAATCCTGAGGGTTGAGTACTTCTCACCTACTCTGTTCACCAATGTCTGTGCAAAAGTCAGGGCCTATATCAAATGTCAGAAATTCTCAGGAAAGAAACAGCTCAAGTCCCTGCCTCTGAAGCCTGTAGTAGCTTCAGGACCCTTTCAGCAATGGGGTTTGGACTTCATTGGGCAAATTCATCCTGCTTCAAGCGGTCAGCACGAGTGGATCTTAACTGCAACAGAATATTTCACCAAGTGGATAGAAGCTATTCCCACAAGGAGTGCTTCTCACAAAGTGATCATTGGTTTTCTTGAAGATATTATGGCAAGGTTTGGTTGTCTGAACATAATCATCACTGATATAGCTGCATCCCTCAAGTCTGAGCCATTGATCAAATTCTGTGAGCAGTTCGGGATTTCATTGATCCACTCTACCCGCTACTACCCTCAAGGCAATGGATTAGCAGAGTCCTCTAACAAAATCCTGATAAAGATCAGCAAAATATTGTTAGAGGACAACAAGAAAGCATCGGATTCAAAGCTCAAATTTGCTTTGTGGACCAATCGAGTGACAACAAAAAGGTCCCTGGGTACCTCTCCTTTCCAACTTGTATATGGGACTAAAGTAGTTTTTCCTTCCCATCTCGCCCTGCCTGTGGCGAAATTATTTCAGGATTATCAAGGAGAACCTGATGATATGATCAGAAGAATTCATCAACTGGTAGAAGTCCAACAAACTAGAGAGAAGATGAAAGATAGAGAACATGAATGTCAGCAGAAGATCAAGCAGATCTTTAACAAGAAAAGTAGTAAGAAGGATTTCTAGCTGGAAGACCTAATACTCAAATGGGATGTGCCCAGACAGGACAAGGGAAAACATGGTAAATTTGAAGGCCTTTGGATAGGACCCTTCAATATTTCTGAGGCATTTCCAAATAATACTTATAGGTTACAGAATTAGGAGGGTGATGAAGTTTTTGGTGGCCCTGTAAATGGGAATTTTCTAAAGAAGTTCTTTATTTGAGCCATAAGTGGCTCCCCTGTCTTTGTAAATATTGTTTTTCTTTTCATTTCCAGTTTTATAGGTGACTCTACAACCCAACAGAAGGTGCCTAGAGCTGCAAAGGAGGTCTTAGAGCCTTGCAGGGAGGACTCTATCCCCCATGGAGCCTAATGTTATCACATGTTTCTGCAGGGGGGATGTTTTTCCCTCGGTTCTTGGCCCCTAGGTGACAAAAGGCGAAGAAAGGGGATAAAAACCCACTAAATGGCACTTATCCTAAGTTTTTTGAGGTTGATGTGACCATTTGGCGCGTTGTGCTAAGAGGCTCGTAGATCTGGGCGGCTAAGATATGTGCGATCCAGATCGACGATCGTTGATCATATCGAGGCCTCAAAATGCATGGTCGTTAAAAATTGTAGGGTGGGCCGGGTTTGAAACCATGGTTTTGTGGAGATGCTACGTGTTAGTCAAAGACACACATCAGGCCCAAAAGCAGTCAAGAATCAAACCACTTTTCACAGCCTCGATATGTGCATGAGCGTATAAGGCCCTATCCCGGGTCGACAAGTAGTCGCTTTGTCCCTCCGGAAGATGTCCTCCACTCCATCTCCCTCCTATGTCCGTCACATCCCCCGCTCACCTATAAATTTCTCCCCCTCACACCTATTCATTCTCATATCCTGCCACATGTGCCACCTCATTCCACATCACCTCTGTCCCATTACACCTCATCTCCCGCTTGTGTGGCCCCCACACTATCCTCAATCTCCTCTTCCCATCCATGTCTTTCCACCTGGCCATCTCCCATCCGATATTCCATGTCGAGAGTGCCAATCACTTCATCGGCAACCATGTTCAATGTCAGACCTCTCCACAAGCATCCGACTTAGATCTAGATGGCAGAACGCAGAGGCCGCCAAGTTCCACAAGTGTAGAGTTTACTTGGGCCTTCTCTGATCCCGATGAAGCAGTTATTGATGCAGGTGGTGGTGGTTGAACATCATTTCCACCATAAATGGAAAGATCAATAAAGGACTGTCAGCAAGTCGGCTCAGTTGCAGAACAGTCCTGAAAGGTGATTGCATCTGACAGAGCTCGCTTTCGACAGGAAACTGCATGCACAATTTTCTAGGAAGCATGTCAACGTAATGCCTTCAATGCAGAGACTCGAGCACGCTTCTGTATTTTTTCTCTGAGTATATAGGAGTTTTCCTCGTATTTTGTAAGGGTCGATGGTTGAGCTAAGCTCCCGATTTATAAAATTTTAATGAAGCCTCTGGTTCTCTGGTTATGTACCTGTATTTGAGACTTCTTTTTTAATGTAGGTCAGTTTCCTTTCATCTCTCTGTAACAATTGTGTTAAGACGATCGAGCATGGATGATCCAATTGAGGGTAGTTATATTCTTATGATGTAGGTTTGATCACAGTGGCATTGCGACTAGTTTTAATCAATTTATTATGATTGTTTTTCCCCTAACGCTGAATGACTCGGGCATGGATGATCCAGTCGGGTTGTTATTATTGAATTGTGATGTATGTTTGATTTCAATTTAGTAATAAATTCATTCAGTTCCTTGAAACCCTAAACCAAGGGGATCTTGTCTTCAGAGTTTTTTCTCTTTAAGCTGCTAGAAGATCGGATGTCCATAGCATACTTTTTCATCCTTATCAAGTTCTTCCCCCTACTCACCCTTGTTACAACCTACTAACTGAAGTTAGATCAAGACCTCATCTACCTGTGCACACCAACCCAATTTTCTGAGTTAAAGTAATATAATCCTAAGTCTTCGTCCATTATACCCCTTTCAATTTATTCATTGTGACATACAAATTGATGGGTACTGGGCTTACCTCTGCTGCAATCCAGACGTGACTTCCAGTGCCAACACTTGGTACATTCCGCCCAGCTACGAGGAAGGAGGCGCGGACTGTACGGACTTTGGGCACAAATTTCGAGGCAGTACAGTCATTATTGCAGGTTGGAGAGGGCACAAAAATCAAGACAAAATTCTTCTTGGGCCTGGGAGTGCTAGATTCAGATCAAGGCGTGGAGACAGTCGTTTTTGGGTAATTCGACACCACGAATTTAGTGGTGTTGTTTTTTTTTTGATCTGAGCATTATTTATGCAACTTCATTTCAGAATGAGGTATACTTATGTATTTTGCAGCTTGATCTGAGCTGAGTTAATGAAAGATCCTACCCATTTGAGAGGAGATGTAGTCCACCAGGGACGAACTCCGTTATCAAGTTTTTTTGTTCATATATGATGCTTATGTCTCTTCATTTTTTAGCTTTCCCTTCTTTAATGATGCACTTTAATTTATGCTCATTTAATGAAATTCTTTATAAGTCACGATGAAAAGATCCTGGATCAGTTGAGTCACTTAAATCTATAAAATGTAAAGTGGCAGCATGGGGAGCAGGAGCCTAAAAAAATAGAGATAGACTTTTAAAAGAGGTTGAAGCATAAATTAAAGAGTTATATGAGAACAATATTGTATGTGTATTCAATGTTGAAGAGGCACATAAGCTAAAATATTTGGATAGCGGAAAAACAAGGTTGTTGGAAATTAGGGAAGCAAAGTGGAGGATGGAGAGTAGAGTTGTATGAATAGAGAACGATAAAAACACCATTTGTTTTCACCAATTTGCAAACCACGAGAAGAACATAAATTCTATTTATGAACTCCAAAACAATAAAGGTAACAAAGTAAGTGGTTTCAAATATCTTGCATCTTTGGGTGTAAATCATTTTAAGTCTATATAGGCAGAGCCAACAAGGGTAAATCTTCTTGAGATTTTCAAGTTAGTATCTTTCTTATCTCATTTTGTGACAAAATAAATTAATTAGAAGTTGTATAAGGAAGTTTCTAAGGAAGAGCTTCGAACAATTCTACTCTCTATTTAGAAGGACAAGGATCCTAGACCAGATGGGTGAACAATTGATTTTTTCTTGGGTTTCTATGAGTTGGTTGAGATGGATCTTCTAGGGTCATTGAGGAGATTAGGGGTTTTGGAAGTGTTTTGAGATATTTAAATGTTTCATTCATTGCATTTATTCCCAAGTGAGATAATCCTTCTTCTTTTGATGAATACAAGACAATCTCGCTTTGTAATTGTGTTTATAAATTATAGCCAAGGTATTGAAATAATTTTTTTCTAAGATAAACTCTCTTGAATAATTAGGTTCCCTAGCTGGTAGGAAAATCCATGAAGCTATAGGGTTTTCTCAAGAATTCCCACACACAATCAAATCTAGAAAAATGTCATCTTCAATTATCAAGTTGGACCTTTCCAAATCATATGACAGGACAAATTGGTTATATCTCGGGATGATGTTAATACATGTGGGATTCAGTTACTCGATGGTCAAGTGGAATATGGGATGTGTCACATTTTCCTCTTATTTTGTGCTCATTAATGGAGCATCCTCTTCCTTCTTCAAACCTAGAAGGGGTTTGACATAGGGTTGTCCACTCTCACTCATTTTATTTTTGTTAGTTGTAGAAGGGCTTAGTAGAGTAATTATGGAAGAAAAATGATTGGGATTCTTAAAAAGGGTCAATATAGAAAATTATGTGTTTCTAACTCATTTATTATTTATGGACAATATATTGTTGTTATCCAATGGTTCAAAGAGGGAAGCTAGAAACAATTATGAACTCCTCAATCTCTATTGTGTGGCTACAAGTATGAAGGTGAATGTACAAAATTCAGCTATCAATTTCAATGGTTTGAATGCAAATTTTAGAGCACTCTTAAAGGCATTGTTTCCTTTTATGCACTTTGATCAAGAAGTCTTATGAAAATATCTTGTTTTCATTCTCAAGAAAAATGGAGATAGAAAAGGTGATTGGGGATGGTTGTTGAGTAAAATAGAAAAAATGATTCATTTCTAGTGTAATAGGTGGCTCTCGAGAGGGGATAGATTAACCCTTGTCAAAGTTGTCCTGGAAGCCATCCCAGTGTATTATCATTATCTAGCTTGGATCTCAAAGGGAGTGCTTAAAAAAATTATAAATCTTTCCTACAATTTCTCATGGAGTGGTAAAGGTGAAGGTAGTGAGATTGCTTAGGCCAGATGGCAATCCAAGCTCTTCCAAAAAATAGAGGATGGTTTTTAAGAAAATACAAGTATTCGGAAAGGATTTGGTTGCAAAAAGTATTTCGAATCTCATTATGAGGGAAAGTATTTGGAAAGATATTTGTATTTAAAAGTATGTATCCCTTGCTTCTTTATTGGACTGGATAAGGAACCCTTAGAAAAGTATTATGAATGCTCAAACCATTGGAAGGTTGTGGTATTGGCGTTTATAGTCATTGAAAACTCACTTACATGGAAGGTTGTGGTATTGGCCTTTATAGTCATTGAAAACTCACTTACATGGAAGGTTGACAATGGGAATAATGTAAGGATTGGCTCAAATCCAATTTTGGGATGTGGTGAACATATTATTCTAAGTCCTAATCTAATTGTGGATATTAATGCTACAAATGTTTACTAGTAGGGTTGGAAATTAGCATAGGATAATGACTTAGGTGGAGAATGGATGGAAAATTGGCATATATATTTGAATGAGCTAAAAAGAGTATATATAAGAATAAGGGATCCATATGATTCCTTGATGTGGACTAAAAATAAATTATAGATATGTACACTACAAATTTAGGTTATGAAGCTTTAATGGATATCATTGGTCAAGAAGAGGTGTTGTGGTGGAATAAAATATGGAAAATAGAGGCAACTAAGAAGACAAGAATATTCCTATGGCTCACACTCATAAATAAGGTTCCAACATGGGAAGGCTTATATAAAAGAGGAAGACATGGACCCAACATTTGCTTGCTATGCATGAGGGATGTGGGAACAATTTCACATTTAGCTATTCATTGTCCATATGCTCAACATTTGTGGAAAGATATAAAAAATTGAAAGGAATGGATAATGTTTGGAGAGGCACTTAGGTGGAGGAATGCCTTAGATCTTGGTATCAAAAAAAAGAACTGAATTTTTTAGGGAAATTCCATGTCTCGCTATATGGGGTATTTGGTTAGCATGTAATGCCTAGATCTTTGAAGGGAAACAAATTCCTACCTTCCAGGTTTACAATCAGATTTGTGGTATTTTTCATGGTTGTAAATCGAATTCATAGATAAGACAACCATGACATGTGGGTCACTTATATACCAACAAATCCTCTCCCTAGGGTTTCTTTGATGATGCTAGACAAGAACAATATAATTATAGCAATGTAGTAGGTGGTTTATTCCTATTTGAGGAGAACTTCATTAGATTCAAGATGGGATGTGAAGTGGGTCAAATAATTAAGTTGAAATGATGGTCCTTCATCTTCTTTTGAAAATAGCAATGTATAAAGGGGCTATGATCTTGCAGGTATATGGGTACTCCTCCTTGTTTATTCAATGGATGAAAGGGGATATTAAAATTCATTGTGTTTAGCTAGAAAATTTGTCAAGTTAGTTAAAAGAGGCATAATCCTTGTTCGAGGCTATGTTATACACTCATGTATATCATGAACATAATATGTTGGTTGATGCCCTTTCAAAAGAAGGCCAACGGGTAGAATTTGGATTATCTATTTCAAAAGAATATATCTTTGGTACCTTAACATGGTCAAGGTCTTCTGTCTTTTGATTTGAAGGATAGTGTTGAGGAGTCATTCTCGTTGCTATTTTTTTTAGTATTTTTATATCATAATATGTAATGAAAATTTATCAGGACTATCATGAGACATATTTTATGAGGTTTGTCTTTGGAGAATAACCTCAAAAGTAAAATGTAGGGGGTGAGGGGGAGGAAGAGAGGAGCTTCTTTCTTCGAATTGTGATCTTTTTTATCCATATGTATTCAAGGTAAAAGATGAAAATCTTCTTGTTTTCATTTTCTTTTGTACATGTGCCCATATCACATAAACAATGTGATTTCCATTCTTTCTTTTGAATACAAAATACAATTTTTTTGAGGAAAAATAATTGGAATAGACCTTGTCACAAGATTAACTAGAACTATAGCAATGATAAAAGGATTAATGGAGGGTGGAAAGCTTATTTTGGTCTTGAAAACAATTGTAAATCCATATACCTCTAATTTTGGAAAGAAAAAAAACTCATATTTGATATTGTCATCACCCATGTTATCTTATCTTTTATGGATGTGAATTTTGGAGCTATTGCGTCTCTAGAGCATCATGGAGAAATATTAAGCAAACCTAGAAGTGTTTTATAACTCATAATCTTAAAATTAAAATAAATACACATTATCCTAACCTCCTCATAGAAGCAGATATTTCCCCCATTTAGAGTATGGATATGACTAAGTACCTAGTGTACAAACACAAGATACATAACATGAAATACAAGAGACTACCTAAGATTGCTTCAAACTCCGATCAAAGCCACCTATAACTTAAGAGGGATTGGCATAAAGATGTGAAGTCTTGGCTAAATCATTGGGGAATAGTGGAGGAGGTCAGTTTGTAGAATATTGATCCCATTAAAAACACTATTACATCTAAATTTAAGGAGAAATTGTGATGTGATAAGGAATTAGATGATAAGATAAAATTAAGATACTATAAATAGGAACAAACTCTCACAAAGCTCATAGTGAAAAGGGGCATTGGACAATTGCTAAAACACCATGAGAAGGAAGAATTTGTCATCTTTGTGATACTAAGAAGGTGGAGGATGAAAAGCACTTTATCTTAGAATGACCCGCGTACATCCAATATAGACCTTCCTAACCTTTTATCTCATGAAAACTATAGAGATTTAAGACAACTTCTCTTCAATCATTTCAAGCTTAGAAATAAATTTTAAAGAAAACCAAGTAATTCTTTACCTTTTTTCTTAAGGTTTGGTATACTAAAGTTGGTCTTAGTGTATATTAACAATCATCATAATATATATTATTGAAAATTCATTGTGGATTTACCAGAATAAATTTAGTACAATTGAAAACCATATAATATTATAAGTAGGGAGGAAAATGACAAAGATATCCTAAACATTTGAAATTCCAAGAAAATGAAGTCTCCCTGCTCCAAAACTTGTAAGTGAAATATCTTATAAACTGTCGGAACAAAATGAGGTACTGACAAAACATAAATTAACTATAAGATTAAAAATATAATCATATATCCCCTACATATGGTGCCGAGGAGGAAGGGAAAAGCACAAGTCGTGTGGTAGGAGGAGGCATGCATGCCACATGTAGGTGTATTGCTCAATTGTGGGGAGGAGACAAGGTATGAGGGGGGTGAGGACCATGAGACTTATATCTATCATAGCTCAACCTCTTTGCATTAATCTCATGAGACACCATCGCATGATAAGACCTTCATTAAATTTGGAAAGTATGGTTGGTAGAGGAGCTATTATGGTGTCCATTGTGGAGTTGGTTCATGAAAGGAGGGGAATTGAAAGGAGGTAGTGGGACTTATCTATCCACTAGAGGAAATGCTATATGAGGCAGAGTCTTGTTCAACTGGGGGAATTAATTCTTAGAGAAGATAACATAGGTTTGGAGATGGATATTCATCTTTTTCTCTAGGATTTGGTTCTTAGTTCTAAGCCACGGGAATTTTTTTCGGTAGCTTGGCCAACCATGATGCTAGGACATGATGAATATAGGTCAGGTCGATTGACAATTGAATCAAACCAAGGGGTGTGCAAAGGCATGCCACAAAAATGTAAGGAGAGAGTAACATTAAGGGCATGGACACCGGATGTGGCCTCTACGGAGGCTTATCATCATAGGTTCTTTGCAGTAGTTAAGAAAGAGGCAGAAGACTTAGAAAATAGGGTTCGTAAGCAATCGGGACAAACCTCTAGTGACCAAATTGAGGAAGATTTGATACCATGGATACCATACATAGGTTTCTCCAAGAGTTAGGACACAAAATACCTAAAAATTATTGCCTTATATTGGCATGTCAAAACACTAATTGCATGTGCCATGGAAGATAAAAGAACTCAACATAATGAAATCCTCAAGAAGTTAGACCAATTAGAATAGAAGTATGAGAATATTATCAATGCCATTTGGGGGTCGAGGCTAGTAGTGGGGAGGAAAGGGAAGTGGGAAATGATGCAGAGGCAAGGGAAGCAGGTTTGGGTGAAAGGAGGACAACTTTATACCATAAAGAGGAAGGTTACAGGGCTCCTTAGGGAGTGGAAACCCCTCCAATATTTATGAATTTGGATTCTGAATCTGGGCCTAAGGGTTAGCTTCTGCTCTTCCAAGTCATGCCATATATTTTATTTTTTTGGTTATATATGTTATCACAGAACAAAATCTAAGTGGTCCTTGTTTAGGCATAGGTTGCAAGATTTCATTTTAAATTTCCAATACTTTGGTAAATCCCAAGAGGGGAAGA
The DNA here is from genome assembly GCA_032191745.1 of Picea mariana. NCBI lineage: Eukaryota > Viridiplantae > Streptophyta > Pinopsida > Pinales > Pinaceae > Picea > Picea mariana. Next base: position 36,601 of record JASDQU010100002.1, read on the forward strand.
GAAATATCATTGAACATCTCCTATTATTTTTGTAACAATAGTAGAATAGCCTACTATGAAAGATGCTTGTAGTTTGGACTACTTGTAATTTTGTTATACACACTTAATACATAGACCTACTAGCTTACAAAAAAAAGGAAATCATGTATATGTGTCCATTAAATCTACATGATTGTCTTATTTTCTCTCCCCTTAGGAATCTTCCATCGGTGCCTAGAGCCTTACAAAAACATCTTTTGTAGAGGTAGGTTGGCCTGACTTGTGATTCAAGCAAGGAGGTCCTAAACAATGGAGAGGGATACATATTATTGGGAATTTCATCCTAAGATTGGTAAGAGAGCTTTGAAATTCTATTTTCCAATCCCTCGGACCTAGAATGCTCTTCATTGATTGTAAACAAAGATAGTATTTAATCATGCTAGCTTTTGTAAACTTAGAAGCCACAAATGAACTGGCCTGAAGACTTGCAATATCCTTAGAGAAACTTCTCACACTTTAATGAACCTCACACACCTCCCTAATTATGCCTAAGCAACAATCACAATGGTCCATTGCAAAAATCCCTGAGAAAGAGAGAGGAGAGGAAACCCTTAGAAGAATCCATAGCAATATCGTAGAAGATTGAGAATGTCTAAATGAATTTCCTTGACATGATCATAAATTAATGTTCTTTTTGTAACCATTAAACTCTGTCCATCTTGGGGAGGATGACAAGATTGTGAGCTTGGATTCCATGCTCCACATGCATCAAATGAGAAGAGATCTAGATAAGACATTGAATCCCTTGGGTAAGTAATCATGGGAAGGTGCTTCGAGAAGGAGAAGTGATGTTGAATGAAATGATGACGAACAATAAATAATATAAATGAGGGCATTAAAAATTAGAACGAAATCCCCCTTCTTCCAGTAAACTTTTCTTTCCATCGTGGAACTATAAACACATTGACTCTTCCTTCCCTTTCTGCCATTTGAATCCACAACCAACCTTCCAATTCTAAGGATCCTTTATTTTCCATTTTGTCCACCTTGGAGTTAAAGTGTCTCTTAACCTAAAAATAGGAGACATCATGAAAATAATTGGGAAATAGAACCATTCTTTAAAACATGTGAGCTACGATCAAATAGAAAGGTGTTTTTTCTTGAATCGTAGCTCAAGTGATTATGGTAGATTCTCCTATAAATACAACATTTCTTCACAATATCTCTCAAAAGAGCTTGATCCCTTGATATGCAGCTTAGGCCTCAACTTCATTGTTTGTAGCTAGTCCAATTCCCTATGAATATGATAGCTCCTAATGTCCTTCAGGATCCATGATGGTCCCTCGCAGACTTACTACCCTTGGCTTCCCTTTCGAGGCCCCATTGAAAAACATGAGGTGAGTTTGTTGCACAAATATGTATTTGTCAAATTTCCGCTCTCTATAATCTAAGCTTCAAGGTAGGGAAAAAATATGATTGGTTGGAACTTCTCTTGTTCGGGTCTGAAGGCTTGTTCAAGATGGATTGAAGCCAAGCACACTCACGAGGAGAGTAGTATTGGAGATGATTTGAACATATGCCCCTAGAAATGATTGCCTCCTCAAGTATGCTTGTTTCTTCTTGAATAATGTTATGGGGGTTAGGATGATCTACATGAAAGATGTATTGAGCATGAGATGGCTAGATTTTCTAGAACAAGCACTTTGAAAGCATTGTCCAAACTATACCCAAGAGAAGTTTATTTTTCAGTATGGAGGGATAGATCTTTCTCTATAAGATCATAAGATATTTTCAATCTTTAGAATAAGTGAACTCCACTTGAAGTTTTTGAACAACCATTCTCCAAATTAATTTAATAATTTTGCATTCAAGAAAAAATGAAAATCATAAGATATTTTCAATCTTTAGAATGAGTGAACTCCACTTGAAGTTTTTGAACAACCATTCTCCAAATTAATTTAGTAATTTTGCATTCAAGAAAAAATAAAAATCATAAGATATTTTCAATCTTTACAATGAGTGAACTCCACTTGAAGTTTTTGAACAACCATTCTCCAAATTAATTTAGTAATTTTGCATTCAAGAAAAAATGAAAAGAATATTATTTTACAGATTCATGAAAAAAAAAAAAAACCATAAATACCCCTCGTTGTCAAATTTTCCAATTTAAAAAACTTATTCTAAACTAAAGGCCAATAAAAAAAACTTCACTTTTGGGATGCCTGTTCCTATCCATATTTTCTTCCCAATTGAGGATGGGAGGAGAAATCCTATTTAAACAGTTGAGCTTCATATACCCCATTGAAAAAAATATTCTCCTCCATGTGGACCTTAGGACCTTTCATCCTCGTATGTGGACCCTAGGACCTTTCATCCTCATATGCTTGCTTGAGGGGTACCGGGCCTTTGAGACATCTAATCAGATTTGTCCATTCCCCTTGGAACTATTCTAAGAAAGTATGCTAGTGACTTGATTCATAGTATTGACTTTAAGATGGGAAGTTTGCCCAACTCTTCTACCATAATATCGTTTTCTTGAGGATGAAATATTCCCGTCTTATAAAGTTGTTTTCTTGCGAGAAATATCTTAACATCCAACGCAAGATATGATATTCAATTTGCTTCCCTGTATAGTGTGTGGATGTTAAAAAAAAAACAAAAGAAAAGTCATGTTTGTTTTTTGTTTTATTTCAATGGTGAGTGAATGGTTCACGTATAATAAATAAAAGTGAAAATAATATTTTATAGAATTTTAATTTTATATATTTGAAATATTTATTTATATATTATTTTATATATAAATGTGAAATATTTTAATAAATTGGAGAATTTGTTAAACTTATATGTATTTTTTAAAATTAATAATAATGATATTTTTGTGGTAGATAGATTTTCAAATAAAAATTAGAATCAATTATTTATATTAAAATTAATAATAATGATATTTTGTGGTAGATAGATTTTCAAATAAAAATTAGTATCAATTATTTATACTTATTTTTAAGTGATAAATGTGAACTTTAAAAATGATGTACTTTTATTTATTTATTTTTATTTTTATAATAAGATATTTTAGTTTTTCATAAGAGTTGGGGACTTATTTCATTTTGGATCCTACTAATGGAATCTATTTATCTAATATGATTGAGTTTAGATAGGATTGAGGTTAGAGTTAACAAAACTATCGCTTTGAGGTTAGAGTTAACAAAATTATCGCTTTTGAGACATGTTGCTTTGAGGACTCCTAGGTAAGATGTAAATGCAATATGTGGTAGGAATTGCACTTAGCTAGTGAGGTAAACTTTGATTGATTTATCACTGCATCACAACTCAAACAATATTGCACTATATTAGATTTTTTGATTGGATGTTTCTCATCAACACAAGTGGTGTTTTCCTCAATAAGAGAATTTATTGTAATGAAGTGAGTATGTTTCACCCTCTTATAACATCTTTCCTTCGGCTAAGTTGTTGTGATTGAGGATTATCTATTTTACCAAAATAACACCCACCCCTATCCATAATAAATGGCATGCTCATACAAGTGTGCAAAATCAACAAAGAGCAAACATCTTTACCAACTAACCAAACCCCATTAACTATATTTGATATTTTGATTATTGTTGATTAAGTTTCCTTGATCAATGTTCTAAGTGCTTTGGTAGTACTTGGTGTATTTTTCTAGATGTTCCATACTTAGCCATTTTTTGCAAATGCATGTTACGAGAAGGCCTTCCCTTTATCTCAACAAGCATGCTAGCCTACAAGTCTCATATTTATTCTATTTATGTTCCTTCCTTTCGCGGGGTCCCGTATTATCCTATACCCAGAATTCTCTCTCTCTCTCTCTCTCTCTCTCTCTCTCTCTCTGTGTGTGTGTGTGTGTGTGTGTGTGTGTGTGTGTGTGTGTGTGTGTGTGTGTGTAAGTGTTAATGCGGGTTCTTTTTTGGATGTTGCGAAAATGCTAGTTGTGAGATGTTCAACATTTGTTTTGGTTACCACAACAAGACTTCTGCAATCAAGAAATCAACTATGTCCATACACACACACATAGAGAGAGAGAGACTTAGTTGATTTCTTGATTACGGAAGTCTTGTTGTGGGAACCAAAACCATTGTTGAACATCCTGAAACCAACATTTCTACAGCATCCAAAAAAACTTGCATTAACACTTAGTCAATTTTTCAAATGTGGATGTGGGAAACCTCCCGTCACTTCATCCATTGATCTCTTGCAACCCTCATTTATGCATTCTCTTTTTCGGCCTCTTCATCACTCATTACGCACCTTTCATACTTAATCGATTTCCATGAATCCTTACAAATAAGCACTACTTTCGAGAGCATTTAAAGTTCCACTACCACTACATGTGTCACACATTAGATTGATACCATTATTAATCTGATGTGATTTTTGTAAAATCTCGATTATAAATTAAAATCCAAATAGTAATTAGCATTCATAAATTGAATGTCTCGACATATGATATTACGACATATCTATGGTTAATTTGGTAACACTTCTATCATTGATAAAATATATTACCTTACGAGGACTTCCACCTATTCACTAAATTTAACTAAGAAAGCATGTCGAGTAAGAGAAAATAACCATATTGCAAAGACACAATCAACACCCTTGGATGTGAAGACTGTGAGTTTCAGTGGTCTAAGGCTTATAAGTGGTATTCATGACTTTCACCAGAGGATAAAAGCTCGAAAAAAGTTTGGAATTTAGGAATAGTATAGGTTGGTTGTATGCCCAAGGTATTCGATTTCAAGGAACTAGTTTTATGGTGCATAGATAAATTCAACGTTGAGTAGAGAATAATTTAGCTAGAAGAAAAGACATTGGTCCCTCTTACACCGAATGCTTTCAGAAAAATGTTGTGACTTCCCACACCCAACAAGATGCTCAAGGGTCATGAAGCAGATGCTTTTTTTAATGCTCACAATGTGGGAGTAGAACTCCTAAAATGTTTTCATACAAATCCACTTAGTTATCCTAGAGGTTATTATCATATTGAGGTATGCTCACTCAAGTATCCATACAAAGAATTTGCATGGTTATTTGCAAGGATTATTGGGCAGGATCGAGAAGTGTAAACTAAAATAAGGATCCATTGTAATTTTGGTATCCAACACTTTGGAGATGTAAGGCACCTCACAATTTTTACCAAGTGCAAAATGCTTTTCTACCCACATTCAACAAAATGATTTACAAATCTTTTATGGATAGATTTGGTAATTAAGGTTGGTTGTCATTGATGTTAACCCTTGAAGAAAGCCCCATAGCACAAAGTTTGGGTAATGGACCCAAGATCGTTTGATGTAAATATGACTCATTATTGTTTTGTCATGGTTGATAAGAAGTAAATATGGATGAACTCCAAAGTGGTCCCCTTATGGTGAAAGCCCTCACGGGAAGACGCTTTGCAGAGTAAGAGAACCCATGATTAATTATGGAATAATGATATTAAGGATAGTGAATTTGTCAGGGAAACTATCCTAGATGAATATTTATTGTCATGCCATTTCCGGTGGTATGTGGAACATCACATAACTTCTCACGGTTAGAGAGTTATGGCCATGAGAAGTTGGAGACCCCAAGTTTGGGTAATGGACCCAAGTTTGTTTGATGGGTAATGGTATGAGTTATGATATGTTTTCAGATAATACTATTATATATTGATAGTACATGTCATTCCATTTCTGGTGGTATGTGGAACGTCACATAAATCCTCACGGTTTGAGAGTTATGGCCTTACGAAGTTGGAGGACCCTCATATGTCATCTAGAAGCCCCAAAAGGTCAAAG
>JASDQU010100002.1:47924-75159 GCA_032191745.1 Picea mariana
AATGATTGGCAGCCTACTATATGTGACAGCATCCAGACCAGATGTAATGCAGGCAGTTGGACAGGTGGCACGATTTCAAGCAGCACCAAAGGAATCACATGTATTAGCAGTAAAGAGGATCTTCAGATATCTCAAAGGAACATAAGAGTTTGGATTATGGTATCCAAAAGGAAAAAATCTATCACTTATTGCCTACACAAATGCAGATTGGGTAGGTTGTATTGATGACCGACGAAGCACCAATGGAGCAGCGTTCTACTTAGGTGAGTGTTTGGTATCATGGCTAAGCAAGAAACAAACATCAGTATCTCTATCTACAGCTGAGGCAGAGTATATTGTAGCAGCAGCATGTTGTACACAGGTTCTTTGGATGAAACAAACTTTGACAGATATACAGGTTGAGTATGATGAACCCATTCCAACATATTGTGATAATACAAGTGTCATCAGTATCTCAAAAAATCCGATGATGCACTCCAAGACGAAGCAGATTCCAATCAAGTATCACTTTCTACGGGAACAGGTTGCAGAAAAGAACATCAGAGTTGAGTATGTGGGAACAAAAGAACAAGTGGCAAACATCTTTACAAAACTACTTACATGGGAATCCTGTGAATATCTTCGCCAAAGACTTGGAGTTATTTCTACTCCAAAATGAATGTTTTTTTAATTCTTTTTGAATGCTTATATTGTATGTCTTATATGTACATGAGGAAGCACCATAAGAGGACAGTTCAGTCAGGGGGAGCAGCCCCGGATGGAAAGATACATTTGTCATTGATGACAAAGGGGGAGAGATTTATCAGATAAAGAGGATAGAGGCATGGTTCCAGGGGGAGCAAATTTATCAGATGCAGAGGATAGAGGCATGGTTCCAGGGGGATCATGAGTGATATGATTTCAGTATTGCATCAGAGTGTTTCCATCAATGCCAAAGGGGGAGATTGTTGATTAAGGTTGGTTGTCATTAATGTCAACCCTTGAAGAAAGCCCCGTAGCACAAAGGTTTGGGTAATGGACCCAAGATTGTTTGATGTAAATATGACTCATTATTTTTTTTCATGGTTGATAAGAAGTAAATATGGATGAACTCCAAAGTGGTCCCCTTATGGTGAAAGCCCTCACGAGAAGACGTTTTGTGGAGTAAAAAAACCCATGATTACTAGTAGAATAATGATATGAAGGATAGTGAATTTGTCAGGGAAACTATCCTAGATGGATAGTGCTTGTCATGCCATTTCTGGTGGTATGTGTAACGTCACATAACTCCTCACAGTTAGAGAGTCATGGCCATGAGAAGTTGGAGACCTCGGGTTTGGGTAATGGACCCAAGTTTGTTTGATGGGTAATGGTATGAGTTATGATATATTTTCAGATAATACTATTCTATATGGATAGTACATGTCATGCCATTTCTGGTGGTATGTGGAACGTCACATAACTCCTCACGGTTTGAGAGTTATGTCCTTACGAAGTTGGAGGACCCTCATATGTCATCTAAAAGCCCCAAAAGGTCAAAGTAGTCAAAGTGGTTTAAGAGATTTTAAAAGGTAAATAACAAAGTGAAGTAATGAGTTTATTATAATTCAAAGTGAATACAAAATAAATTTAATGGAGAAATTAGAAGTGGATTAACCCTTAAATAAGGAAAATGGGGCCAAGTGACCTAGAAGATGTTTTTAAGGAAGCTACTTGGAGAGTAAAAATAAGAGGCAAGGCTCTCTCATTTAAATTACGCTTAAGCATATTGAATATCTATAGGTTTCTGAGGTAACCAAGGATATCTAAGCCAAATTTCTAAGGGAAGGTGAAGAAAAGAAGGCCGAAATGCAAGGAAGGATAAATTCTTTTGATGGTGCTTTCTAAGGTATGTTATTTACAGGTCATCTCACCATTTTCACTATAACGTTTTTTCTTTAATGATTCAGACTGTGAAATTTCTATTCCAATGAAAAAAAATATCTAAGTATCTGTGGTAAAAAAATTCATCTTGTGGGTCGTTGTATTTTGGGAGTTTCACTCTGTGGAATATAGGGTTTGTGGCTAGTCCTAAAACTAGTCAAAAACAGGTGTTTTGGGTAAAAACGTCATAACTTCTTCATAACAGATTCAAATTCAGTGAGATGAAATTTTTTGGTTAGGGTATAGTCTGTAGTATGTTTTTTAATAGTTTCATATCAATTCAATAAATATTTCATGTGGGGAACGCTCTACAAGGTTGCTCTCTAGAATAATCCAGAATTCAGCAAGGTATGCCATTTTTGCTATAACTCATTTTATGAGAGATTCCAAGTAGTGACACCTGGAGGAATTGTATAAAACACACTGAAAAACATTGTGTATCAGTTTCATATCTTTATACATTACAGGTTCAAAGTTATGATTACTTCAAGTTAGGGTTGTTGACTAATCCAAAACTAGGCATGTGAGACTAAAGAAAAGTTTGATGAAAATGCTAGTCTCTTGTTGTTAAAGTTAAGAAAGGTTTGTAGGAATGTGATCACATACACCAGGTCTCTTACAGAGCTACAAATCAGATTTGGATGATGAAATTGATGAGGGATTTTGGTTGAGGTACATGTTGAGTACATGGTTGAGACAAGTAGTTGATGAGCTGGCACATACATGAGGTGTATAGTTTATGATGTTGGTACATATTGATGAGTAGTTGACACATTATTGGTACATACTTGGTACATGGTTGGATGAACTTGTTTATGGTACAGGTTGATTACAGGTTGTTTGGTACAAGTTGGTGCATGCTTGATGCACTTGTTTATGGTACGGGTTGATTACAGGTTGAGGTATAGGTTGATGCATGGTTGATGCATGGTTCAAATTTATTGGTACAGGTTTACAATGGTATATCTCACAGTGATAGTGTGGTAGTGGTTTCATCATTCTACTTCTACTTCAGGGCGGTTGGACGGGGCAAGGACAGGTGGTTGTAGCCACCTTCCGATTGTAATCGGATAACATAGGGGGTTGTAGCCTCCTTCTGGTTGTAGCCAGAGAATTGGGGAGTTGGAGCTTCCTTCAGGTTGTAGCCTAAGAAACTAGGGGTTGGAACCTCCTTCCAGTTGCAGCTGGAAAAAAAAGGAAGTTAGTGCTTCCAATGAATGTAATTCTTCAAGACATATAAGAAAAAGCATTCCGTGGTTTTCTCTCGATTTGGGTTTCCACGTAAAACACGGGTGTACTGTGTATGTGTATGATTGTTCATTTTTTCATTGCTTATTTACTCTGCAGATATTGGATGATAATGCTTCATTGATATAACACTTGGATTATATGGTTAAAAAGGATTAAATTGCTCTATTACTGATTCACCCCCCTCTCAGTAATCCAATAAGATTATCAAGAGAAGCTATGGTTTTTCTCGTTTTAAAATGATTTTTTGAATTTCAAATGGTTTTACTTACATTAGATTATGTGGATTTCAAGGAAAACCCTTTCTACTCCCTCACTATGTCTGCGGCAAATTCTTTGTAGTTAAAGTATGCAAACAATACAAGTTATAGGCTCATTTTTTCAATGAGAAAAGAAAGAAGCAGTTCATCCCAATGCCTATCAGAGTTGAAGAGATTAATGTTAAAAGTACTTCTCACCTAGGTTAATTTTCTATTTATTTTGATTATTTTAAGATGGGAGAGATTCATGAAATTGAAGGCTTTGACTCAGATGGTTTGTTCTCAACTCATATGTTTTCCATTAGTTGCAGATCATATTTTACTAAATCACTACAATTGGATGAAGAAGGAGGGGATAACCAAAACCCTCAAGAAAATTTCCATCGAAGTCATCAATTACCCTTGCAAGATGATATTAACACTTTGGTTAGAACTGATAATCAATATAGACAAAGAGGACGAACTACAACAAGTAATGACCCCAACTCACCGTATATTTCTTACAGAATTCCTTCAATGACTCATAGTAAAACGCATAGTAATAATGGAGAGAAAAGGAAATCCACTGTTGGAAGTGATGGTGATGAAGGAGACAAGGATCCTCCTAAAAAATCTATTGAAAAATCACATGCAATTTCAAGAATCTCAAAAATGAAAAAGGATACTATAGAAAAATCAAACTAATGGATTCAAGAATGTGAAATCAATTCTAAAGAAATAGAGGTTGATATTATTGTTAGAGTGCCTAATTGGGTAGAAAAACAGTTAATTGAATGTATAACAATAGATAAGAATTGGCTTGTAATGATCCAATATATTTTTAAGAAGAATATGTTACTTTGCATCATGTTGCATTTAACCAAAGTTCCAAAAAATTACAAATAAAAAAGGTCAACTTGAAGAACAAAATGGTTGCATAGAAATGGAACTCTGAAATAGACATAGTAGGGGTAAAACCCTCTACAGTTCTAAAGTTCCATCAAACCACAATGGATGCTCTGAAGTATTCCATCAGTGAACAAGAAACAAAGAATTTATTGTTGAAGAAAAGAATAAAGGAAATAGAATATGCTTTATTTTCTAAGACCTTATTTGTTGAACCGATATCTACTCTTAGGCTTATTGATATTTCTGAAGATGCACCAAAATCAAGTTCAAAACTGAAAGGAGATTCAAGTTTACTGACAACCATAAGGAAATATGTTGTAGAAAATATAAACAAAAGGGTTACTCTAATCCTTGACGACTAGGAATTGGCTACTAATTCAACTAGTATTTTTGCAAGGATTCTAAATCTTAAGGAATATCTTCAAAAGGACTTAGAAAATGATGAATATTTCTACAAGGAAGTTGTTAGCACTTTTAGTGTTGGAATATAAAGTATGAGGGATGCTCATAGGAAGGAAAAAAATATTCCATCAAAAGTTCGACTCAAACAAATAGATGCATGCTAGTCAAGACGAATTAAATGTTTACAAGAAATCATTGTTGAATGCGAAGCCATTAATTAAAAAAAAAAAGTGATATATTTTTCTAACTTCTTGATGTATCAAAGGAGTTGGATGGTCCACATTTAATAGTGGATGCTATATTGCTTAAAAAGGATTGAATGCAAGAATAGTTGGATGCTCTCAAAATTTCATGGGCCAATGAATTTAACAACATAATTGAATTTTCACAAGAATAAGTTGAAAAGTGGTTAATCCACTATGTTAACAAAAATGAAAATAAAGTAGATATAATCCATCAATTAGGTTTTGAATTAAAGGATATAAAATATGTGTTGTTTGATCTTAAGATTAAACATGAGTTAAAGGTTGCATCATTGCAAGAATATATTGAACAATGGCTAAAGAATTTTGGTGAGAATAGTCGATCCTAAGTCTCAATAAGTAGTTACAACCATTAGGGTACCTCCAACTAAAGAACATGTAAAGAAAACTTTGAGTTCTTTCCAGCGTAGTAAGTAGAGTAATTATTTCATTAATATTTTACCTTGTTTTATTCATCTCAGTTAGTAGTCATCCAACCTTTCTTTTTCATGATCTATGAATACCAAAGGTAAATTTCTAACCATTTCTTCTCTTTCTTCTAGGTCTTTTCATCTATTATATGGTTCACAGGAGCCCCATCCCAGTCCATCAGAACTAATGCATTTTATTTTCCGGAAATTATAAACTCTTTTCAAAGAATTGTATATTTAAAACTCCCATAGAACTATTTGGGGCACTGTTGATCCATATTCTTGATCAACTTGGTGTTTTCATCTAACCACCCATAGGATTTTCCTTATCCTTTTTTTTTCACTTGTTTTTTTTTTCTCTCCTATTAAAAAAATTTCCAACACTTAGCCATTTTTCAAAAAATGCGGAGCGGGGGTAGCAAAAGTCTTAAGTTTTTAGGTCCATCAGGTCCATCGGTCGCATTCATGAGCCATAGATTTCTAAGAAATTACTCTTGGAGCACCCAACCAGTAACCCCGATACTTCCAGGATTGAGGTAACTTCATTAAAATACCCATACAGAGAATTTGCATCGTTTTTCACCCGTATTATCAATGTGGAATCTACTGTGTTTATATCAAGAAATTTTATATATTCCCTGGACTGTGCTTTGCATGAAAAATCCATTATTGATTGGGGTTATCTTATCTCAAGTGAAATTTCTTTCCAATTGAATAACCTCAAAAAGACTCAAAAATTTTATATGACTTCTTACCTCATTTTCGCCATCGCTTATAACCATGTGTTTGAAGACTTGTCAAGGGAAAAACATGTTGATTTTAAGTTGGAGTCAGTTTATGCATGGTATTTGGTCTTGTACAGGCACAAAGCTCATTACAATTTTTACTCAGTTCATAACAACTTCATTTCAGAATTCAAAAAGTTGATCTTTGGTCATAGTACATCGATACTATCCCTAGAAGCATCTACCTTTCTCTCTAGGAAAGGGGCTTATGAAATGTCTAAGGAAAATACTATTATTAGATTGTTCAACAGTGAGGAGAGGTCTTTCCTTTTACCATTCTATGTATCAGATAAACTCTTTGTCAAAGAAATGTGCATACAATACAAGACTTGGGCCCACTTCTTCCATGATAAAAGGAAAAAGCAATTCATACCCCTACCATGGAAAATTGGGAAATTTACTGTGAAGCCATTAAACCACCTTAATGAATTGGCAGGACATCGTGAACAATTGGGCTTAAAGGAAGCTAAATTTGTTGAGGGTTTTGACCCAAAAAACAAATTTATTGCACATATGAAATTAGTAGGGTACTCTTCACATTTTACTAAAATTGAACAGTTTCAGGAGGGTGGTGAATATAATTTAGATCTCCATGAAATGGTGTCCCACTAAGTTTCAAATGACATAGGAGAAATAAAAAGCACCAATGAAGGACACAGACAACATGATAGGGAAGTGACAAATAAAAAACCTAATTTGTCAACAACATCCTAAAGAAACACTCCATCGAGAACGAAGAATAAAACTAGTGGAATAGAAACCAGAAAAACATCAGTCGGAGGGTCAGATAATGGTGGAGATAAAGACCCACCAAGGAAAAATCTTGAAAAATCACATATCACATATACTCCCCTGAAAAGAAAAAGGAATGCATCATCAACAGGGTTAAGCATACCTGAAGTCTAAGAGATTCGCTATGCAATGGACATGGAAGAGCTCATTGAAGAACCCAGCTGGTCTGCACAAAGATTATTGGAAACAAGGGAAATTGTTGATGCTATGATTACCCAGGATCCTGAAATATTTAAAGAGGAATCTGTTACTTTGCACCACACGGCCTACAATGGTGAAACTAAAAAATTGTTAATTGAAAAAGTAAATACTAAGAATAAAAGTTCATCAGAAAGATGGAAATATTCAATTGACTTTGATGGAGTAGCACCATAAAAAATTGCATACTTCCACGGAGATACTAGAGAGGCATTGAAGCAATCAATTGATAACATGGAAAAAGAAAATTCAGAATTGAAGAGGAGGATAAAAGAGTTAGAATTTGCATTAGTACCAAGACCATTATTTCCTAAACATTTGAGTTCAATCCAACCTGCACTTGTGTTAAAGGATACCCCACAAAGTAGCACAAAGTACAAAGGCTCATCAAGCTTATTACAAGCTATAAGAAAATATGTTGGTGATGCCATACAGAAGATAATTAATATAATCCAAGAAATTTGGGAGCTTGCCCAAAGTATTACTAGCTTTTCGTCTGGAATACAAAATTTCAAAGAATACTTGCAAAAGGACCTAGACAATGATGAAGGATGTTTCGAGGAAGTTGTAAATACATTTTCAGCTAAGGTTTCAAGATTAAATGAAGCCCGCAAGAAATAACAAAAGCTTCCTTCACCTTATCGAATGAAGTAGATCAATGCATGTTGGCTAAGAAGAAATGAAGAGTTAAATGAAATGATAAACAAAATTGATGTGTTGAGAAATAAAAAGAGTGATTTGTTTCTTAACCTTGTTGGTCTTACTAAAGAATTAAATGGTCCCAATTTATTGATGGATACCATGATTCTATCAAAAGAATCTTTAATTGGACAACTTAATGCATTAAAAGTTGCTTGGGAAAATGAATTTACCAAAACTACATAATTTTTTGAAGATGAAGTTGAAAAATGGTTAGTTCGCTACATCAACGGGAATGATGAAGCGGATGACACGCTGCATCAATCAGAGATGGATCTAAGGGAATTTGAAAATCAATTATTTGAAATTAAAACCAAGTATGAAATTACCATGGCAACTTTAAGGGAATACATTGAGGAGTGGTTGAAAAAGGAATTAATCAGAATTATTGAACTGGAAAATCAAGAAGCAGTTACAACGGCTATGCAACCTCAACCACAACATACACCTATAAAGGAACTAGCTGCAAGCAAGTAAAAGTTACGAGCACTTTCCATCACAGTGAGTCAAGCAACAACCTTGTTCCCCTTTTCTGTCTTTTTCTTCTACAGTTATTTGTCACATTGTCTTTATTTCCCGATATTCTGTGAAAACTAGGTTGACCCTTGATTTTTCTTTCTCTCATCTTCTAGGTCTTTTCATTTTATGGTCCACGAGAGCCAATCCCAATCCTCTTTGAAGGGCGAACACATATTTTTTCTTTAAAGATATTTAATTTGTATTTAAAGACTTATATTATTTTTTAGACTCTGGGAGACCTACTTGGGATATTACATTATTGTATTCTCAAAGACTTTGACTTGAAGCTTGAGTTTCCAAATGTTTTATCCATCATAATATTTTTCGTGTTTAATGGAATGATCATTTAAAGTTCTCTTACATATGCGGTCCATCTTTCTTATCTCTTTACTGTGGATATATTTTATTGTTTTGATAAATTTTGTGATGGAAATGTCAACATTTTATTTATCGTACTTATTTGCGTTATCCATGTTGTAAGATATTGTATATGTATAGTTTCTTTTTGAAAGGTATCTGGTCCCTATATCAGGTACTATTTTGAATAAGAATCTTAGCTTTTACATAATCTGGTCCTTCTCATCTTTTGTTATAAGTTTATAAGAAAAACAGGAGTATCGCCTCTCTAAAAACGCAGGGGGATTCATATCCTCATGAGGTTGACCTTATGACCATAAATAGTTTTTTAGATCAATAGACACATAGCTAGTGTTATCTCAAAATTTGAGTTTTAAGCATGAGATTTCAACTGTGTGTCTATCAAATCCCTTATGAGTTTTAATTGAAAAATCATGTTAAGTTCTCTACATATGTGGTCCTTTACTCTCATCTTGTCCAGTGATATGTCCTACTTTATTTTATGCTATGATGGAAATAATGTGCTATGAGATTCCTCGTTTTACTAAAAAAATCGAATATCTTATTTTTAAGAATGGAGATATTCTTAATATATTAGAATGCTTAAATTTTAGTTCAAGTGAATTTATAGGGAATTACAAATTTCAACATAATGTTATATTATATATTCATTTTAGTATGCGGTAGAATTATACATTTTAATATGTGGTAGAATTGGATAATTGTACAATTATACTATTGATTATTTGATATTGTTGTAATCATGTTAAATGATAAATATATGTGAACTTTAAAAATGTAATTTAATTTATTTATGTTTAATTTTCATAGTAAGATTTTTGTATTTTTGAGTAGGAGTTAGACACTTATTTTATCTCGAACTTTATTAGCAAAATATTTTAATTTGTTGGGATCAAAATTAACAAAATTGTCACTTTTAGGACATGTTGCTCCAAGGACTCCTAGGTAAGTTGCAAGTATATTCTCCACTAGTAATTGAACCTAGTTAGTGAAGGTAAACTCCAACTAATTTATTGTTGTGCTACAACTCAACAATATTGGATTATATTTATCCCCGAGGTCTAGAGAAGTCATTGAGGGAGTGCGTTGTTAAGGCACTATGTAAGTGAAAGTCATTGGTTCGAAACCCCTGGGGACACCTCAAAATCTAGCCATGTTAAAGGTTAGTGCGATCCCTAGGTGACTTTGATGGCTTAGATGCCCCTGGGTCGTGGCATCTCAGCAAAATGTCAGTCCCTCGCCAGTCACATGGTTCATGATTTCCAACAAAAAAAAACGATATTGGATTATATTTGATTTTTTTCCAATGGAAAATTTTGGTCAATGCAAGTGACATTTTTCTCAATAGAAGAATTTATTATAATGAAGTGGACAGATCTCATGAATTTACAACATCTTTCCTTTTACTGAAAAATGTCGATTGAGAATTGTTTATTCTACCAAAATCACAACCACCCTCATCCATAATAAATGGCATGCTCACTCAAGTGTTTCAATCAACAAAGAGTAAATATATCTTTACCAACCCACTTTACCAACCAACCAACCCCATTGACTATATTCGATATTTTGATTATATGATATGCCTACATTTTGTAATAGTTTAAGTGAGTAAGCTTATTTTCCCCTGAAGAGATTATGCTGGTTACAATGAGCTTAACATGAGGGCCTTCGGGAATTTATAACATCACCATTATTTAAATATTTCATGTTAGTTAGATCAAAGTTTCCATTATATATCATTTTTATATACGAAATATTATTAAATTTAGTTATTAATTTATATCTAATCTCAATTACTAAATCATTATCTAATAAATAGTTATATAAAAATATTTATATTTAATCATTTAATTATTAACTAGTAATTCATTTTTAATTCTTATCATAATAGTTAACAAAATTTCAGAAATGTGAAACTTATTTAAAAAATATATATATATATAATTTAAACAATGGAGATACTCTTAATACATTAAAATATTTATATTTTATATTCTCTTGTGCCTCTTTCATGCTCGGACTCTCTCGCTCCTTTGCTAAACCCTAATTTTGAGTTGATTCCATTCTCGTGCCCTTAGGGCCAATAGGCCTACAACTATGTCAGGGGGAGGCTCTATTCCTCCTCCAAACCTCCATTATGAGGTAGCCACTTTCAAACACTTGGTTAATTCATTGGGAAATTTTTTTGTCAAGCTGAACCAATCACTATTTATGAAAACAATCAACCATATTCTTGAGGTTCGTTTGCCCTTGGTCTTGGCTAGATGCAAAGATTTATATTTTTCTAAAAAAGGATTGATTGGTTAGTTCATTGGATTATGGACCTCTCCTCATCAAATGGAAATTTGCCTGCAAAAGAGTTGGTTTCCTCTGATCAAAGGTAGAATGAATCATTTCTTTTGTCGTTGAAATTTTACACTTTCTTGCTTGAAGTTAAGGAAGATAGAGACTTAATCTTTAGAAGTGGTCCATACTTATATGGAACCAAAGGCATGTATCTAAATAGGTGGACTCCATATTTTGACTCAGAAATGGATGTTCCTTTAGCTATCCATGATTGGGTGCGTCTTATCACTTACCATTACATTGTTGGGGGGGTGATCCTCTTAAAAGTATTGGAGATACATTGGGAATATATATAGATAAGTCAAAACCCAAGTCATCCATGCATGCATGTGCCAGAATTTGTGTGGAATTCGATCTAGATAAAGGATTTCTTGAAAGCATCCAATTAACTTTAGATGGATGGACCCATATCCAAAAACTGTATTACGAGCAACTCCCTTTCAAATGCAAAAGATTCCATGAATGTGGACATTTTGCAAAAGACTATAAGAAGAAAATTCAGGAGGTAACCACAACAAATACTAAACAAAGGGAAGAATGGAAATTAGTGAAAAAAAATGCCCCTAACCAAAGGAAATGGGAATCACTCAACACCATCCTCATCCAAGCAACCTCCAGAAGCAAGTCATAAGAAGACAATCTCAACAAGCCAATCAGAAACAAAACTGACTTCAAATAAAGGTAGGTTAGAATAAACGCTGGTCAATACTTCGAATAGTTTTTGGGTTTAGGGTAATGAAGCAATTGATCAAGAGGCAAAAAAATTTACAGTAAGACAAACAATTATATAGCTAGTCCTCACTCCTCGGGCGTTTTATTTTCAAGAATAACTAAACTAATGAATCAAATAGAGGAAGAAATTTCAAAGGATGAAAGATAGGTAGAGCCATAATCTGCAATGGAGAAAAACCATGTACAACCAGAGAAAATGGTTACAAGAAGGAAATCACATCAAGCATTAGAATAAGGGGAAATACATGAGGTGAAATCCATCAAAAAAATGAGAAGAAACGACAAATAAGGACAAGGCATTGAGGACTCAAAAAACTATTGAAAGTACCCCAGCACAAGGATGAAAATCTCAAAGTAACAAAGGATACGAAGCTCAAGGATCTGCGGAATCAACTGGAGGCACCCCAACCTATAACCTGTAATTATGATTGTGCTCTCCTGGAATTGCATATTGGGGAGGAGAAGTAAGGAATATGCTCTTAGAGACTTGTTAAGAGCAGAGAAACATCATGTATTTCTCATCCAAAAGATTAAGATGGAGGAAGAAGAAATAAAGAAAATTGGGTAAAAAATATAGAAAAACAAAGAAGGGATTGCAAATAGTTCAAGAGGAGCATCAAGTGGAATTTATACAATGTGGGATCTAGAGAGGATAGTATTGGAGTCTTATTATTGTTCACAACATTGAATCATGACTCATTTTCAACATCTAGAATAAGGTATGCAATACTCTTTTTAATGTTTATATGCTTATATATTTAGAAAAAATTGGTTGTTGGGAGATTCTATAGGCCTTCAGAGAAAGTCATGCTATAAATTCTAGTGTGGTAGTTGGGGATTTCAATACAGTCTTGTCAAGCTCAAAGAAAAGGTTGGGTAGCACTATTAGAGACCCTATGAGGGAAATATTCAAAGAATTGATCTCTGATTGGGATCTTGTTGATATAAAACCCGTAAAAGGCAAGTAAACATGGATTAACAAGAGCTTTGGTCCTAGTCATATAATCGCATGCCTAGATAGATTTCTTATTCATAGTGATTTATTTCTTAGCAACTTCATTGTATCTTCTAAAACTATATCTTATGTTGTATCTGATCATAAGCATATTGTTTTATTCTTTTGATCCTCTAAACAATTTTGGTACTATCTGCTTTAGATTTAACTCCCTTTGGATGGAGAATGCAAATGTTTTGTCTTTGGTCTTGAAGAATTGGAGGCATCTTGTTTCAAGCTCTCAAAATTTTAATTGGGAGTTCAAGTTGAAAGCAGTTAAACTAGTTTTGAAGTACTAGGATTTGCATATGTGACTCTAGGTCAGGAAAGATTGACATATAAAAAAGAGAGAGAGATTTGTAAAAAAACTCCAAGCCGCACACAGAAAGGAAGAAGAAGACTAGCGATTAAAATTGCGAAGTCTATGGTTGAAATCCAAAGACATGAATACTTCCTTTTTTCATAAACAAGCTAAAGCAAGAAGGCATAAAAACACAGTGAAAAGGATTATACAACATTTTGAAGATATTTATACAAAGGAAGAGCAACAAGATGATACAAAAGTAAGAGAAATTTTAGAGCACATACCGTAGTTGATAATCAGGGAAGAGAATATAGCACTACCACAAGAGATAGAAGAAGAATAAATAGCTCAAGGTGTCTGGAGTTTGGAACAAGATAAATCTCTGGGGCCTTATGGTTTCACTATCCAATTGTTTAGGTCCTTTTGGGAATTGGTAAAATATGATTTAAAAAACAGGTTGAATTATACTTTGAAAAGGACAAAAGTGAGTGGTGGAACTAACTCTTTTTTATTTTGTCTCTTATCCTTAACGAAGTTAATCTCACCATTTTTTCTATATTCCTCCTATTTCATTATGTAAATCAACTAACAAAGTGTTGACCAAAATCAGAGCTAACAGAATGAAGAATATTCTACCAAAATCGATATCATAAAATCAAGGAGGCTTCATGCAAAAGAGGCAAATCGTGGAAAATATAATTATGGTACAAGAAGTTATTAACTCTAGCAGAGTCAACAAAGAGAAAGGGATTGTTATCAAAATGGATTGGGCAAATGCATTTAATCGAGCTCGTCATTCCTTCTTATTTGAATTTTTTAGGAAGTTGGTTTGGCGAAGAGTTCATTGATTGGATTTAAGTTTGCATTGGAGCACCTTGGATATCCCCCTTGATAACTAGAATACCAACTTCTTTATTTATAATAGAAAGAGGATTAAGGAAAGGTTTCCCCTTGTCCCCTCTCCTCTATATTACATTGGTAGAATCCTTAAGTAGAAAGTTGGAACATGAAAGAAGTATTGGAAGGATCCAAGGATTGAATTTTACAAGAGGAGTAAAAGGGAATAATCATTTTCAATTTGTAGATGACACACTTCTTTTAGGAGTGACATCAACAATAATTGCATGAACATTGAAAGAAGTTATGCTAGATAGTTTCCTAAAATCCTTGGGAGGGAAAGTAAATAACATGAAAATTCAAATATATGGATGGAATATAACATAGGAACAGTTGCAAGAAATTTCAAGAATATTAGGCTTTATGGGTGTTGAATCATGAACATATTTCAAATATGTAGGAATGTCAATCTCATTGAGGAATCCATCTTCACAAGTATGGTAAGAGATTCTTGGTAAAATAGGAAAACAAATCCAACAATGGGGAGCAAGATGGTTTAATATGACATGAAGATAGTTCTAATCAAAACTATTCTTTCAACTCGCCCTCTCTATTAATGTGTTGCAATGTTGGTGCCAAAGAAAATCATGGAGTATGTGGCTAGGAGTATAAGGAAGTTCCTTTGGGAAGGAGATAAGAAAAAAACAAAGAAATTTCATTTAGTTAAGTGGTCCACTATTAGGTCCAACAAAGATAGGGGAGGGATTGCAATTAAAGATCCAACTTTAATGAAAATATCATTGGGAGACAAAATTGTGTGTCATTTAGTCAATGGATTGCAGGAATGGTGGAACATTGTTGTTCTCACTAAATATTTCAGCGGGGCTCGTAAGTGATGTTTGGAGTCTCCTTTTTTTTATGTTGGAGGTTTGATTCTTTGGAAACTTTTAAAGAAGCGGCCCCATTAATTCAATCCAAGCTAACATGGATTCCAACCAATGGAAGGTTGATTAATTTATGGTCTGATCAAATTCTATAGAATCCCCCATTGGAAACTATTGATGAGTTGAGTACTTTAAAACAATGGTATTTGGAAAAAGGATACAAAAAAAATATCAGATATCTCATAATGGACTGGAGAGGAGATTTGGAAGGGATGGAAAGATTTACTCCCCCCTAAAAGGCTTTTTGACAAATTAGATCCTTTCCCTAAACATTTAGTTGGATGTGACCTATTTGACCTCAATCGATCATATGAAAGGAGGTGGAGTAAAAAAGGATATTCAGTGAAGGAAGGATATAACAGTCTATTGTTAAATTTCTCGTGTTCCCCAAAATCAAGAATATGACAGTTTATATGGTAGGGTGATTCTCTTTAAAAGGTAACTGCATTTTGTTGGATCATGGTGCATGGTAAATGGTTAACAATAGACTATTTATAGAAGAGAGGAATTCAATGGCCATCGAGATGTGTTTTGTGCTCTACAGATAATGAAACAATACATCATTTTTTTTTCAATTGTCGATACTCTCAACAAGTATGGAAGTACACATACAAGGAAATATTAAAAAGGGTTTTGCTTCCCAAGTCATGGTTTGAAATGTTCATTGGTTGGAAGTGCAATTATTTTGGAATGTATTATAGAAAGACAATTTTCAAACGTCTTTGGATGGTAGTACCAAAATTTGTTTGTTGGGAAATTTGGTTATCACGTAATAAACCAATTTTCCATCAAAAAACTTTGCCACCTACAAGAACATCAATTTTGGCATGCGGTTTGGTAGTGGAGGCTATTCAAATTAAAGGTTTAATGGGAATGTCGTGGCCATAAATAGATCGAGAATAGAGGTCATGGATAAATAATATTCTTAACTTCAAGCATGTGGTAGCTTAAAATCAATCAGCACAAATCCCAATTGTAGAAAAATGGAAGATCAGATTGAGTGAGGGTGAATTTGCAAGATCGAAAAAGGATAAAAAAAAAGGTGCAAGTTATTCTTTGATGGCACATCTAAAGTAACCCTGGGGCGATAGGAGCAAGGGGGATCATTTATGATCCCGAAGAAAAAGAAAGAAATACATTTGTATAGGGTTTAGGTTGAGCAACTAATAATAATGCTAAGGCACTAGCTTTATTCATGGGTTTGAGATTAATTGATGCCAGAAGGTACAGGAAAATAACAATGATAGGAGACTCCAAATTAATTATCAAAGCGCTAAGGGAACGGTCCAAGAAAAGCCAAAGCATCTTTGCAAGAATAATTCAAAGAATAGTGAATGAGGGAGTAATATTCGAGGAGGTAGAATATTACCATGTCCTAAGAAATTTGAATGGAAAAGTAGACACATTGGCTAAAGAGGCTTGTGGTCTCAAACAAGGAATATTGTGAAGCAATCAAGGAATTGGGAAAATTTTATTACCATAAAGGAGAATGTCTTTCTTAAAAAAAATGTCTAGGAGATGTTGAATTACCAAGGTATGGTGCATGTTAGGGGAAATTTGTCCATGGGTTCAATTGTGGAGAAGGAGACCAAGACGGGGCAATAGTATCATCCAAGAATAGACAAGGATAATGATGACCAGAATATTGTGGACACAAATCTCAAACTCTTTTAATTTAGTATAAATTGTGTTTTTTTAAGTTTGTTTATTGTTAGGAGATCATGTAAGAATATATACATATAGTATCATTTTGAAATGGCACTCAGATGTAGCCAATGAAACTTTAAGTAGAAGGGAGACATTTTTTCTCAAGTATAAACTTATAGTAAGCTATTTTGAAAAAACGATGTATTAGATTGTTGACCAGTAAGGCTACAACACTTTTCTAATACAAATACAATTGTTTATACAATACACATACATTATATATTAATTTTAACATACATATACAAATACAATATATATTAATTTTAACATGTAGTAGAATTGTATAATTACTATCTAATTATTATATAATTTTTAGTTAGATTTATTAAATTTAATTTCTAATATGATTTTAATGTTTATCATATTATTTATTTTATGATTGATCTTTCATCATTGTTTTTGTTTTTTGGTTGTTGTTTCCAACTTTTTAGTTGCTTATTAGGTTTTCTATCTTTCATGTGTTATGATCTTTTAACACAATATTTTGATCTTTATAGCATTGTTATATTTCACCGTTGTAAATTTATCTTAACTTCGAATGCATTAAGCACTTAATGGATAATAAATAAATAAAACTAAGGCTAAACCTTTAGTTGCTTAAATTAAAGATTAAGGATTAAAATGGATTTACATTGGTTTTTTATTATTTTATTTTTAAATTATTATAGTTTTTTTCGTTTTTTTTCTTTTTTTGACATATAGTTCACAATTGTTTTAATTTTAGTTAATTAGTGTTGCATTACATGAGTACTTGTCTCATACATACTTGGTTACAGGATGCATCTTGCTTTTCTCAGTGTAATAATTTTTTATTTTTTATTTCTAAGAAAAACTTCGCATAGAAACTCTTGGGCACTTCCCTACATTTTGCGGATGACACCCAATGTAAAGTCATTGATGTTAATTCTGATTCTTGGCCTCATAGAGACATCAAGTGAAGCACTCAATAGAGGCAGCTAACTCGGAGGATCAACCTTGAGACCTCTTGCATGAAGCTCAAAACACTCAACTACTCAAGCTAGCCCATCATGATCAATAATTTTAATTAATATATTAATATTATTTTAAATCTAGTTAACCTATACCATGTTAGCATTACATTGCATTATATTTTTCAAATAAGTTATAAAATGCATCATTATTACTTAACCAAATTGTAAGTCTTTCAATAATATATTTTAAATGAAAAAGCCTCTTAGTATAAAATTTAATTAAATAAAATTACTTATACCATTATTTTATTAAAAAAACACCTTAAAACAATCCCCAAAACATTTTTTTTTAAATTACTTAAAAACAATCCCCTCTTACTATAAAATTTAATTAAATAAAATTACTTATACCATTATTTTGTTAAAAAAAACACCTTAAAACAATCCCCAAAACATTTTAACAAAACATTTTTAAAAAAATTACTTAAAAACAATCCCCTCTTACTATAAAATTTAATTAAATAAAATTACTTATACCATTATTTTGTTAAAAATACACCTTAAAACAATCCCAAAACATTTTTTTTAAAGTACTTAAAAACAATCCCCAAAACATTTTTTTTAAAGTACTTAAAAACAATCCCCAAAACATTTTTTTTTAAGTACTTAAAAACAATCCCCACATTAGAAACGAGGGTTGCTTCATGTTCTGAAATAAATAAAATTAATTCAGAAAGGTTATGACTTGCATATTCTCTTTGACAGATGGAGATTCTATTAACGGAAATTGTGCCAAAGTGAATGAAAAGGTAAATACTTTACAAGTAGGATAAGGCCCACTCTTGGAAGCCTATATTTTAAGAAATTAGTTCAAGTATCAATAAGCAATCTTAAAAAAAAATCATACTTTTATATTAAAGATGTTTTTTTTTTTTAATGATGATGTGTTTGATTTGGTGAAAGTAGAGTTATGTCATCCCTCATACGTTCAAGTCTTTAATAACACATTCTTGTTTATCCTTATATGTGTGCGCATTAGGAATTGTAAAACATGAATGGGACCGAGTACAAATCTTAGATGACCTTGGTAGGATAGATAACCTTTAGTTGCAACCTCTTAAACAATGAGATCCTTTGCAATTCATAAAATGCTTCAACCTCAACCTCATGATATATTTAAAATGAAATCATAATTTCTTGATCATGTTCAACTAAAATTAGATTAAAAACATCAAAATTGATATACAACATTACATTAAAAAAAATTGCCATGGTGTTTTAACATGCCACATTATTATTAAGATAAATTAGTTTTATAAAATTGTTATTTTTTTTTGTAAATAAAAATGTTTTATTGCTTCAAAAATTTGTTGTAATCATACATAACGGAACCATGTCTGGAGATCTGCCACCTATTCCGCCAGATAAGTGGAAACCAAAACATGTGGCGACCTGCTGTTATGTCTAGATCATGGTAAAAATCGCCACTTGTTCCGCCAAAAAAATGGAAACTAGAACAAGTGGCAGTGGATTGTAATGTCTACACTGTCTTAGCATGAGGAGAGAATTATGAACAGGAAAATGTAAAATTCTACTGAATTTTTGCAAAAACATTGCATAGAGCTAAAAGGAAAGGACTAAGCATCGGATGAACCAATGAAACCCGTGTCGGCATCAGTTCCACCATGAGGAGTGAAAAAGTATGGTTGCGCATAGGTTAGGCACTGTTGTTGGCTCTGTGAACTCGAGAGCGCATCATACAGAATGTCGAGACGGTTGTTGAGCAGGGTATGCTTGTGTAGTTGTTCATGCATATCCATGTGCATCTAAAATATGAGTTCCAAATGCTCTAGAACGAGGAGACAAGTGGAGTGTGAGTGTTGGTCCAGAGTTGAGGAGGGTGGTGGAGTCTCTATTGGGCGGTCGACCAACGGGATCTCTTCTTGAATTATGCAAGTCACCCAATTCGAGGTACAAGCTACAGCGGGGACAGAATGACTGGTGCTAGGCGGGTCATGGGGGTCTGGAAGAGTAAACAGAAGGGAGTCTGGCGGAACAATAATTGGCACTGTTGGAATCTCTTCTTCTACAATGGCCATTGGAGGCTCGTCCTGTCCCCCATCCCGACAAATCAGAGAGGTCAAAGATGTCTAGGCGAGTCTACGAATTCTATGATTCCTGGCAATATAGTTGTACTAGGAGGGACCTCTCTTGGGATTACTACGCTCCTGTGGCATGGCAGTGGAGATGAACCAGACTCTGAGCGGCCTAAGAATTCGCAAAGCGGGAATAACGACAAGAGCAAAACCAAAACACAATATTTAAACCGAATGGAAAGAGACATAACATACCTGGAGGAAGTGGAGGGATGCTAAAGGAGCTTAAATGACCTTGTGCGTGCCTCATGTACCCATCGTCATGCACGAGCCTTGGTGCACTGAAGGAGTCATTAAACCTACGCAAGAGATATGTCGAGCATGCTCTAATGTGCTTTGAATTTTGCCCTCCCTATGAAAAATGGATGTAAGGGTGGCAACAGAGACAATTAAATCAAGGGCTTGCATGAAAACTACGTGGCACCCCATCCGAGATTCTACAAAATTGTTATTACTAAACAAAAATGGATTAAATAAAAACATTTAAACCTTTTACAAATTTGTGAAAAATAATTAACATTTCCTTTTCTCTAGTCGAATATTTATACAACTAAATTTGTTAAACCTTCGCATTTTAATTTTTGTTCAAACTTGATCATCAAATTCAAAACAACTTTTTATACATATTCACAAATTCAAAGGGTTTACGGCCCTTCTTAATACCCTTCTTTCAACATCTAGATCCAAAAAATTGAATGATCTTCCATTATATATGATTAGAGAGGGTTCAACTCTTTATGATATCAATTTTGTATTTTATAGATTTTTTATTATAATATTAGATGCAAAAGGTATTTATTTTGTCAAAGTTATTAAATCTTACATATTAAAAAAAAAAAAATTCTTCAAAAAGACATATTGACACGGACTATACTATTAGCAACATCTTTACATTAGTAAAATCAAATAAGACAGGTTAAAAATAAAGGGAAGAAAATTGGTAAACATGAAAATGTTTGGTAAAAAGACAAGTAGATGGTCAGTTACATAGGGCTTTGTTCATAGTATATTTTTTGAATATGAGTTGAGCCTAGCCTATTAGGGGGAGCCAAGTCTAAACAAGATGAGATGAGCTAACATCATTTTCACCTAAACTCTCTTAAGAATTTGGGGTTTCCAAAACAAGCAATGAGACAAACGAGATGAACAAATCAAACAAGAAAAGGGTAAACAAGTTGAGAAAAATAAGACAAGCTAATAGGACATGACAATTCAAAACAACAAAGGGGAGACAACAAATAAATACGAAAGTTTTTTATTAAAAAACAAGTAGATGATTGGGGATTTTGTTCATGAGTATAATTTTTTAAGGTGAGTTGAGTCTAACCTAACATATTGAGCCATGCTTGAGGGAGATGAGACACTCACATATTTTCTATCTAAACCCTCTCATGAAATTGGGTTTTTGAGATAAGTGGCAAGAATAAAAAAAGTTGAAGCATTGCAAACATGTGACTGTCTCATCACAATCCATCAAAATCGACGGCCAGGAAGCATTGCGGAGTTTGAAGTTGCACATGAGATAATTGCAAAGGGCGGTCCCGCAATCCAAACCACGGTTTCTCGAGGAGTATGTGCCAGCGTCAGATTATTGCGGAATGACAAGCAGGTTGTTCCAAAACTGCCAATCCACATATCCACAATTTGAAAAGTATAAAATGTCAATTTGACATTTTCATTTTTTATTATTTTCAAACTCAAGAACCGTCGGAACACTGTCGTGACCACCATTTTCTGTTGCAGCCAAACTTTGCACCACTACAATTCACTTCCAAGTATTTATCCTATTTCCATGGATCCCATAGTATTGTCAATAGCATAGCAAGACCCTGAAAGTAATGAGGAATCCCTAATTGACAAAGATACAGATGTATTTGATCGTGATATCACTATTTTCCCCATTTATGTGTCTCGTGGAAACTTGGATGATATAATGGGAAAGAGTATTCCATTTTTAGAAGCAGTTCAGGCCTCCATTGTCCCATATGTTGTCGAGCTTTCTTTCTTGTTTCCTGAATTTGTAGGTTGGTGTGTTGAGCAATATTCCCATTCAGAAAGGGTAATTGTCAATAAACAAGGGTCTCAAGGCCTGTGTAGAATAGATAATCTTTGAGTTCGAAAGTCACTCAATATACCATAAGCATTTTCCTTTAATTCTGAGTCATTCAACGAAGAAAAGGTGATTAGGGTTTATAGAGAAAGTCAGTCAGAGCTCAAAGGTCAATTTCTACAACAAATCATTAAACCTGAACAAATGTTAGAGAGTTTGTCCTTACCAATGAGTATCAACATGATGGTCATTGAAGTTCAGTTGGTATGTTCCCTGTTGAGTCAGGTCCTAGGTCTATATAGTGATAAATATGTTGTGAAAGTCATGCTTGGTTTTCTTTTGATTTTTTTCAAGTCAAAGTATGGTCAATCGGTCTGAATTAATTTTGATAAATTCTTAACTCACACCATTCACAAGTAGCTAGTGAATTTCCACTCTTTGAGACATTTAAGATACTATACATATCTGCTAAAGATTTTCTTAGCAAGTAACCATGGAGAAATCCTTGAAGCAGCTTTTGTATCTACTGAATGTAAAAGAATCACTTTGCCCATATTCATCAACAAGGTCATGTCAAGAATCTATTCTCTGATTTTTAATACAACTTTACCCATAGTTTTGGAGGACATGAAGATTCATCTGCTGCCAAATCTAGAAAATAGAGTAGGAGACTAGGTACTTTGTATGCATTCAACAGTGATCTGGGTATATGGTTTTCATGAGTCTCCTTACTTGATACCTGTTGTCCTAACTCCAAAAAAAAATTCTCTTGAGTTCATCAAGTAGAAAATCATCTCTAACATAGAGAACTTCATCAAATTGGACAGAGCCTCTAACATTAAATTCCCCTTTGTTATTGGTCCTTTTGTTGTTAAGTCCAGATCATGTTTATCACAGGTTAAGGAAAAAAACTCAAATGTTTTGGTTTTTTAGAAATACAAGGAAGAAACTATGATACACATCATATTATATCCAAGAGAAGACAGATGAATGAAAATGCACCCTATGAACATGAGAATTTTGAAGGCTTGGATAAACTAGCTAATCTGGAAGTGTCTATTAATGTGGAAGCGCCATTGCAGAAAGTACAAACACAACAATCTCCTCAAAAGTTGGTGATTAAAATTCCCAAAGCCAGTGTGTACAGCAAAAGAAGCATTTCAGAGACTATGGATATTGATGTTAAACAAACTGCTAAAAAGGAGATGAAAAATATTCAGCCAAAGCAGATTATAGATTTGGAAGATGAAGGACCCAGAGATCAAGTGAATTTGAACAATGTGGAAAGTGGTACCAGTATTGTAGAAATTGAGGAAAGAAGTCAGCTTGAAAGTGAAGGCATCTCAAGATCCTTTCAGAGTCAAAACTATTATTTTCATAAAGCACCTGATACAGCCTATCAATCCAGAGAAGACCTAGCAAAACAATATGTTGAAAAGAGAATTGTGGCTTTGGGTGAAATAAGGGAATTGTTTCCTGAAGTGGAAAAAGTTTCTCAATAGAAAGCTTTAATGTTTGTTGTGAGGGATATTGAAAGTAAAACTTGTAATATTGCAGTTGCAGAGGAAGATAAAGTGTCTGAGATTAAAATTAAATATGACAATATAAGTGCCCGTGACAAAGTGAAATTCCACAACCAGACCAATGATTTGTTGTATTCTGATTATTTGAGTTTAAATTTGAAAAATTCAAAGATGACATCCCTAGCTGCAAAATTAGAAGGATAGCTAAGACAGGAAAAAACAACCAAGAAAGCTTGGAAAACTCAAATTAAAGGCTTGAGTCTGAAGGCTCTTGATGTGTGAAGTCTTTATTGGATGAAAAAGATAAAATAATTCAAAGTTTGAAGAAAAATTTGAAGATGCCTGCTACAGAACACCCACAGACAACAGAATTGGTATCTTTACAGCAAGAAAAAGAAATATTCTGGAAAGAAGCATTATATTATAAGGCTAAGTTTTTGCAGCTAGAAAAGGAAAAGATGGAATGGTCTCAAGAAAAAGTAGAGTTGGTGACTAAATCCATGGTTTTAGCCCCTGCTACAAGAACTGGATAAACCACTCAAGACATTGTTCATGTTATGTCACAAGTTAGTCTGAAAGAAGGAGAGATCAAAGGGTTAAAGGAAAACATGGAGAAATTGGAGCAGGAAGTGCGCACAAAGGATGAAAAAATATCCCAGGTTCAAAAGGAAAAGGCAGTCTTGCAAGAAAATATTAATAAAGTGAATTCAAGATTGAGAGGTAAAGGTATGTTGCAAGGAGATAAACATATCATATGGGATTCTATAGCTACTAAGGCTACAAAATTTAGATCATATTTGAATTTTGTAAGTGATAAACATAATATAGCAATCATAGCCAAGCATAGATGCATTGTTGTTATTGAGACTTCATCCAAAAAGCCATCTGAATGGGCACAAAATGCCATTAATCTTCTCAAATCAATTTCTCCTGCAGATCTTCAAACCATTGGGGTAAAAGACAGGACTGCATTGGTTATATGGGATAGAAAGATTATTACAAAACATGATCTTTTGAAATTAGTTCTGAATAAAGCAATACATATGGAACAAAGTGTGCAAAATTTCAAGAATTGCTCATAAAGGGCCTTCCATCATTCTGGGATGGTAAAGGTAAGTTGTAGGATCAAGAAGAATATAATGCACTCTTGACTCAATCAAGGATGGACCACTCCAAATTTGAAACCATGGAGGAGGGTTTGAAAGGGGCTACTTTAGTTGATAAATCGAGTACAGATTTTGAAATTTTAGATTAGTTTAAGATAGTCAAACTTGGTCTACCTGTCATGTCTTATGCCACTTGTATTGACTTGGAAATTTTAATGAAGGAATGACAGATTATGAGATTCCTTCCAAATTGCAATGGAAGGAAATAGTCATATTGGGTAAGACCAAATGTAATTTCCCAGGACTGAGTAAATGATTTCCAATTGTCGACCAAAAGGCAGTAAATTAAATGAAGATACAATTGAAGTCAAAGGACGAATATAAAGGACCAAACTGCAGAAATATCCGCAAATCCCAGATTTTGTGAACTGAAATTTCATATTTTTTAGTGTAATCGGTTCAAACCGAATGGAATCAAATTATTGTATAAATATGGTAGTTTTTTATGTATTCGAGGTTGGCAGAAGCACAAAGGACAAATTTGATCTGAATATTGTACAAATTTATGAATTTGAATGAAATACTAGTGAAGATGTCCAGAGATTTTTCATACCAAAGATTCTTGTGATGATGACCTGAAGTATGTGTTTCTTTTAATGTATGTTCTTATAGTTTACTTTACCTTTCATCTGCAACTTTTTATATGTTTAAATTGTATATCAAAGGGTCCGAAATTCATCTAAATGGTGCTTTAGATTCAAACAATTTAAAAAAAAAAAAACTTTCGTAACTCATTAGAATTCATATTTCATGGTGCTTTGATTGTTGTTATATGTTTTTTGTTTCTTCCATCCTACCAAAACAAGTTAAAAAACTAAAATTTCATCGTCTACCTAGCCTTTGCTTCCTTCAAAGCTCTAACTACCAGATATTGTGTTCATTTTCTTTCAAAGATTGACTCCATTGCCCAAATAGATCTCTTTCTTCTTGCCAACAAACCCCATAAGATATTTTTACCTAATCAAAACCTAGTCATTAATCCTTTAGAGAAGATTCATCTTCCAAGAGACCAAGTGACAAGAGATATCCCTCTTTGAATTGAAAAGGCTAGTTTTCAGTTCTAAAGTGGTTTTGTGGTTACCTTTGTGAGTTGCCTCCTCAGCCTAGGCAATTTACTTAGTGATAACATTTTCGCGTCGTTGCCGGGGAGCAAAGGTGAAATCTTCCCTAGGATAGAACGACTTAAATTTTCAGATTTGATTCCTAAGGGTAACATTGAATCAGACATTTTATTCGTTGAAACATTTACCCTGACGACTTCATTTTATAAGATCAGTAGCAAAAAGGTAACTTTATATAGAAATCATGGCTCCAAGAAAGATTTACACTAGGAGAAACCCAGATCCAGAACCTATAGCATATGTTTCTGACCCTAAGAAACTATTACATAGAAGAAAAGAAAGGGTGTCTGACTCAGGTATTTTTCTGGACAGAAATATATCATTGCCTAAGGACGGAGTAAAGAATATTGATGACCTTGATTTTGACATAAAATTTGAACAAAGTTTGTTTAGATCCAGATCAGAGTCCAACTTGAATGAAGTTCTTTTTGATGAAAAGAAATTTCAATCTCTTATTTCTATTGTCCCCAATCAAATTGTTGTCATTCCCAGTCAGATTGTTCAACCAGTCCAAAATCCTCCTAGAGCCATGGCAGCAAGATTTGATCCCCTTGTTTTACTTGCTCAATTGCATGATCTACCTCAAAATTATAATCAAAGAATTAAATCATTTGATGCAAAAGAGAATGTTTCAGCTCAGAAACACTTGGATTGGTTTAATGACTTTGTTGACTTAGAAGAGGTACATGATGAAGATGTAAAATTCAGACTGTTTGCACAAGTCTCTCAGCGGAAGTCAGGAAATGGTTTAAATCTCTTCCAGCAGCAAGTATCCCTAACTTTGCAGCATTTAAAACCAATTTTCTTGCAAGATGGGGTAATAACAAAAATCCTCTTCAATTGTTGACCCAGTATAATAACATAAAAATATCACCCAGTGAGATAGTACAGTAATTTTCTGTTAAGAACCAAATACCAATATATCATAGAAAACCCTCAGAAAAAGTACTCAACACCTTGAAAAAGATACAATTTCATATAATAAGCCTCTTCGAGGGGGCAACCTCCTTTTACTCCACTTAAATGTTCAAGTACAAGATGATTCAAAATGAAAATGTCTCCTTGGTATATATAGGAGACTAGGAGGTATAATTACAACTAATGGCCTAAAGGCGACATAAATAAAATAACATTACTAATATAATATGCCCCAATTAAGGGGTAATGAGCCAATATTAGGGATTAACATGCCCCTCCCCTTGAGACAAGTGTTGTCCGCAACGCTTGATTAACTCTGGATGCTTCTGTATAAAACACTCATCTTCCCAAGTGTAATCTTCAGCCGGTAGTTTCCTCCATTTAATGAGATACTCTAAAATGGATCTATTCCTCAGCTGGCGAATTCTTGTGTCAGTGATGGCTTCAGGTTCCAATATGATTTTTCCTTCCTCGTCGAGCTCTAGCAATATAGTTTAAACCGGGATCTTGTCGCCTATAACCTTCTTTAAGCATGAAACATGGAAAACTGGGTGTACTCGTGAAGATGCAGGAAGCTCTAATTTGTATGCCATAGTACCAATCTTTTGCAACACCTTATAAAGGCCATAGTACTTTGGTGATAATTTATTATCCTTCTTGGCTTGCTTGAGGGACATCTGTTTGTATGGTTGTAGTCTTAAAAACACCCAATCCCCTACTTCAAAACTTCTTTCACTACGATGTTGATATGCTTGTTG